>JAUZSU010000608.1:0-16405 GCA_034780255.1 Parotocinclus maculicauda
AAAGCTCTTGTTAGGGCTGGTAATATTGTCTGCACTGTGGTTTCAATAAAGCGCACGATTTCTTCTACCTCGACGCTACTGTAGTACTATATACTGATCGACCACTGCTGCCTGATATGCAAAGAGACTGTCGTGGTGTTTTAAAGAGTGTAATATCAGCCGTCACTTTACCACAAAAGATGCCAACTATGCTGGCAAGCAGTCAGAGAAAGAACGGGAAGCCACTGCTCAGAGGTTGGTAGCTAATTCACAGGCTTAACAAAATCTTTTAAGAGTCTTTTCAGTAAATAAATATTGTGGGAATAGGAAGAGATATTTTGTTGTAATTCTTTTGTTAATTCTCCATTGTAATTAAAGCACGTTTTCTACATATTCCATGTTATGTTTTTCTCTTATGAGGTGAATTACCAAATCACTCCATCCATCTGCTACTGGTCCGGCCCTTCTGTCAAATTTTAGAACCCTCTGTGTCCCACGAGTCAAAAAGTTTGCCCACCCCTGATCTAGACCACCCAAGGAGGTTAGGTCCCTTTTTGAATCTTGATCCTTCCTTGAGGGGAGTTTTCTTTGCCACTGTTACCCTAGGCTTGCTTAATTTGGTATTGGTGTTGTATGATAATGAATAAATGTGACTTGACTTGAGTGTAGGGCTTGGTGATAAGGACTAAAAATCATATGTCAATATTCAGATTTCATTTTGCAATACACAGTGTATTTCAATAAACTAATTTAATAATACCCTCAATTTAAAACACATCTATCAGATCTGATTGTTTATGAAACTAACTTTCATGTAAGGATTTTTATGTCTTCTACTTAAGCCTAAATTTTTTTAATTACTTTGTGGTAATCAACTTGTTGTCAGTGAGCACCTGTAAGTGGTTCTTACTGTAAACAAAGCTTTTATTTAGTATTACACTACTAATGCATTTCTTTTTATTTCAAATCAGTTAATACATATTGCATTAATATTGCATTTACCAATAGCCAAATAAAGTAAGTGACTAAAACAGGGCATTCTCAGCCACTGGAATATACAGTGAGGATAATAAGTATTTGAAAAGTATTTGGTACAACATTGTTTGCAATACCAAACGTCAGATGTTTCCTGTAGTTATTGACCAAGTTTGCGTACAGCGCAGCATGGATTTTGGCTTACTCACCTGAAAGATATTTTCCAGATCTTTCAGGTTTCAGGGCTGTTGCTGGGCAACACGGAGTTTTGTCTCCCTCCAAAGATTTTCTATTGGGATTTTTTATGGAGACTGGCCTAGGCCACTTCAGGACCTTCAAATGCTTCTTATGGAGCCACTTCTTAGTTGCCCTGGCTGTGTTTTTTGGGTCATTGTCATGCTGAAAGACCCAGTCATAACCCATCATCAGTGCTTGTACTGAGGGAAGGAGGCTGTTGGCCATAATCTTGCAATACATGACCCAATCCACCTTCCTTCAGCATGGTGCAGTCATCCTGTCCCCTTTGTAAAAAAACAAAACAAAACAAAAAAACACACCCCCAAAGTATGTTTCCACCCCCATGCTTTACAGTTGTAACAGTGTTCTTGGGGTTGTACTTATCCTTCTTCCTCTAAACAAGTGGTGAGAGGAGTTCATACCAAAAAGCTCAATTTTGTTCTCATCTGACCACATGACCTTCTCCCATGCCTCCTCTGGATCATCCAGATGGTCATTGGTGAACTTCAAACGGGCCTGTGCATTTGCTGGCTAAGGAGGAGTACCTTGCGTGCCCTGCAGGATTTTAATCCATGACAGTGTAGTGTGTTACTAACGGTTATCTTTGAGACTGTGGTCCCAGCTGTCTTCAGGTCATTGGCCAGGTCCTCCCCTGTAGTTCTGGGCTGATCCTTGACCTTTCTCAGACTCATGCTTACCCCACGAGGTGAGATCTTGCATGGAGCCCTGAGGAAGATTGGCAGTCATCGTGTTTCTTCCACTTTCTAATAATTGTGCCAAAGATCCCTCATTTGCACTCAAAATCATGCATAAAAGCCTTACTGATCACCATAATTTTTCAGAGATACTGATAAAAAGGACAAAACTCGACAAAAACAGCAGTATGAAGTTGGCCACATTGGAAATCCTGACAATGAAAGAGTAGACCGGGTCGCTAGAACATCAACAGAAGGTGAGATCTTCCCTTGACCCTTTCCAAAAATCTCTTTAAAAACATGGCAACATGACTGGAACAGCAACCCACTAAATGAAAGTGTGGAAATCCCACACCAAAAACCAAACCACTATTACAAGATGCCACATCTTACATTCTAACACAAACACCTTCTTACAGGGGTAGTCACCCCCAACCTGCTATTATGAAAAGCCATACTAACAATTAGACCTGTCTTGATGGACTGCCCAGTACTACACCCAGAAAACAATACTCAAAACCCACTTGACCACATCACCAGGAATAATACTAAACTTTCTGACACTTTGTGTTTAATTCACCAGTTATAGTTTGTTTTACCATGGCATAGACTCTGAACACAACTTGTGTACTGCTGTATAAATAGCCGCAGTGTGCTGATACAGTGTTAAACACAAACAAGCATTCAGAACACACTTGTTCAGTTGCATCTCTTTATATTAGATACATTTTTAATTAAATGAGTCCTCTTGCCAGCCAGGACACAAGACTCTCTCTCACTTCAGTATGCATATGGACCATTTTCTTAGTGTGTTTGATGAGCTGGTGGTTCTACAAGCTTAAAATGAACCCATTATAAACTATAGAGATTTAAATGGTCTTTTATTTAGTGCAAAAATACATTGATATATCTTAAACTTGTTTTATTGCCCAGCCCTGAGTTCATAGATTATGCATCTTAAATGTCTTGAGGTAAAAATTTTGGTATCCCCTGGCAGTATACATTTGAAGCATGCAAACCATCGCCCATCAGAGAAGAGGACAGTTGACCACTCCTCACCAGTGATGATGCTCATTAGCCCACCTACTACGGGTTATATGGTGTTCAGCAGATAACATAATGTGTACCATTGGTCACCGGGCATGCAGTCAAACACGGTGCTTCAAAACGTCCTGTGGAAATTGCAGGATGTGCATTTAAGATCAGGGAATGTTCAGATAATCCAGAACTTTTATGTAGTGCATTTTCAAAAATTAAAAAAAAATTTTTTTTCCATCTTATTTGTGTTGTCATTTGCTTTTCTGATGCTTTTGTTTACTACTACTGTTTTATTGCCTAATATTCATTTTGAAATATCCACTTGTATTTTGTGAGCAGTGTATTATACAAGGTCAGTCAAAAGATGCAGGACACAGTTATTTTAGAAACAAAAGGGAAAATAACATATCTGAATACCTCAGCAAGTAATGGGTGACGGGGCCTTTCTTTTAAATTGTCTGGAATATGGCTGCCATATTGGACCACGAGTAAGTTTTTCCAATGGGAAGGTGGTCATGTAGTATATCAAATAAGACCAGAATTGTCTCAGAATCGATTGTTGTGATTGTCGATCGGAATGCTTTATACAGTTGGTTATTATGGTTGTATATTTGCCTGGTTGTTGAGTTTTTCATACTGAACCAAATGTCACATTTCCTTTAGAGCAAATTTAGTTAGCTTAATATATACCCAGGGAATTGCATGTACTATTGTGTACTAGACGAAAAGGTGGATTTGTGGAATAACCTCGCAGCTTTGCATCTCTGCTGTAACCTGTGTAGTTCTAAGGTTATTTGCTTCTAAAATGCCATTCGTGAGTCTGTGCAGGTGTAATCTATAATGGAGTGGTGTCTTGTCTAGGGTTATTCCTACCTTGCGCCCTGTGGTGCTGGTTTGGTATTGGCTTTCCTACAATCATGGCCACAATGCAGTAAGTAAGACAATGAATGAGTAATTCAGAACAAATGTCCTGTCTTGAAATGATTACTAGCCCTACAGAGATCCTCGGTTTTAATATTGTAATCTCATTCAAATTTACTTTGCACAACATTAAGTAGTGTGATAATTGTGCAGCATGTTATTCTGTTTGATGGTCTGTAAGCATTTGCCTTAAGCTGATAATGATGTGTTACAACAGATGGTGTTATCATTTCCAAATAGCCCAATTATTGTCTGTATTAACTTCTAATATCGCATTTTTTGAAGTGAAGCTGTATCACAATATATTAACTGAATTCTGTAGCTGCGCTTAAATCACTTATAGAAATGCTGCTCCATTGTTCGTTGTGTGCAGGAGATGCCGTTTTGGTTGATTTTTCTTCTTCTTTTCCCTGTAAAAGTAGAATTCTCATACCTGCTTGACAATGCAGATTATTTATTTTTGTTGAGGTAATTTGTTTTACAAATGGTTAGTCTGATTTTCGGCCTGGTGCTTTGTAGCGTGTTGTTTTTTTTTTTTGTTTTTTTTTTGTTTTTTGTTTTTTTTTTAAATTGGCACAGTCTAATCCCTGTTCAGCATCCAGTCTTGCAACATTTTTAAAATATAGTGTTCACGATACGCACTTGAACATCAGAGCGGACTTGATGCTTATACATATGATTGAGTAATCGCATACATTGTTTTTTATTTTTGGCGTGAGTGTGCCTGCTTATGTAGTTATAGATTAAGACTACACAGAAGGAATAACAAATAACTCAGGATTATCTCATTACAACAGCACAGGTTGAGCTCTGGGATGTATCAGGCCTAGTCGTTTCTTGTATTTGAAGTGTTCAAAAGAAGTGGTAGAAATGTGTAGGGGTATGGACCAGCTTAACTTTAACGTGTAAAATTATTACGGCATCTCCTAAACAAGGCTTGTGATGCTAATGGTCAGCAGTGGTGAATAACTACCAACAGTAGTCCGAAGAGGAACAAACCATGACTCAGAGACTACATGTTGTCACCAAAGGCTTATCCTGTTCAGTCTGGACCGAATGATAATTGTAACGCATGTGTAGCTCCCACCGACGAAATATGCTTGAGTGTCAGAATTGAACCAAGGAGCTGTGGTATAATGTTTTGTGGTTTGAATCGACACATGGATGGTCGGGTACATGTTCTGTTTACCCAGGGAAGTCCTGGCACCAGGATGCACTATGGGATGCTCTGGGTACGTTTACTTTACATTTACAGCATTTAACAGACGCTCTTATCCAGAGCGACTTACAACTCATACGGGTAACATTCTGCTTGAAAACTCTGGGTCCAGGTATTCACATGGATGATAATGTGATGTAACATCCTTCTAGCCATTGTTATAGGTGGTTTTAATATTTAGGCTGGTTGGTATATATTGAACTTTAACTTTGAATATGGTGCAAAGTAATTATTGTACCATGTTCTTTCCTTGTGGTTTCCATGTGACCAAACCAAGTATGGTGGTAACAAATAACAATGTATGATTAATTCTAAAAAGAAAGCTGTCCAACCTGTCCAGAATGAACTTCTTAGGAAATACATGTTCAACTCTGTTACTGCTCAACCAAGTGCCGTTTTTCTTCAATGTATTCAAATTTAAGTTATGAGCAAACGACTTTTCAAAATTGTCCTTGGCAGTGTACTGCACACTACAGTCAATAAATAGAAATAATGGAAGGTTATTCATACTGTAGCCTGTCATTGTTCAGACCAGTGAAGAAGAACATTGCAAAACATTGGCTCAGTCTTGGCTAAGTAAGGGCTTGGTGTATTCAGCACATCCCACCTCTAACATGCACACACTGAACTCTTGACTGCTTCCACAGGAAACCCCGGATAAACTCTCAGCTGGTGGCACAGCAGGTGGCACAGCAGTATGCCACTCCTCCCCCTGCAAAGAAGGAAAAAAAAGAGAAACCAGAGAGACCTGAGAAAGAAAGGGTGGAGGGTGAGCGACCTGAGAGAACCCTGCCTGAAGCTGAGCAGCCGGTCTTGGACCAAATTGAGAAGGACCAGCCCGAAAAAGAGAAGGACCAGCCCGAGAAAGAGAAGGACAAGGAGAAAGAAATCACCCCAGCCGTCCTGAAGAAGCCCGGCAGCAAAAAGATAAAGTGCGGCACTTTAGCATCGTAGTGTCATCAAGTGCTTTGACATGAATCTTTCTGTAATGCATATCAATTGATTTGTTCTTGTTTTCTCTCTACAGACCCAAGACAGACATTCACCAAAGTCCGCCAAGTGAAAGGAATAGTATACAGTCTGGAAAATCGACCACCAAGACTAAAAACGCTCACATCTCAAGGTGCCACATTTTCTAGCTAGTCTAGTATGTTTGTTTTAGTGGAGCAGTAGCTTCTAGTTTTCTGTCACATCATGGTTCAATATCAGAACCTTTAATGGCCTTCCATAAAAAAGCAAGATGGCAGTATATTAGTAACTGCAGGTGGAGATGCTTCATCTTTGCTTGAATAGCTACTGTAAGTCATTCTGTCAGTGAACAAAGCTGGCAGGCAGCCGCAGTGCATCTCTATGTAAGAGCTGCTCTGATTCACAAATGCAGCCCCTTGCTCTAGTCTTTTCTTTCTCCTCCCTCTGAATGAGTGAATGATTTAGTCGTGGGCTGAGCTCAAATGAGCAGTGCAAGGTTTCACTCCCACACACTCTCTGCTGGCTGCTTTCCCACTGTTCTGTCTGTGCCACACAATAGCAGCAAGGCTTAGTGTGTCAGATTGTCCTGTGAAGATGTCTTTGGCTAGCTAAATTCAGTATAGTCTAGACATTTGTTACATTTAAAAGAAATTGAATAACACATCTTTGAGACATTATACTTTGGGTGCCCCATGAAAGAACGCTACACAGCACACAATATGAAAAATTTTCATCAGTAACCAACATTCTGAATAAATAAAACTAAAATCAAAATATTTGAAGAAATTAAGGGGCTGAGATCGACATTAAAGCAACGACACAACAACATCTTTTAAATTCCTCACACATTACCATATTTAATAGTCTGTTTGTCCTTATTCATGATTTCCTAATGCTGTAATCTTGTACTGCATAGCTTATTTGTAATGGAATTGTGTGGTGACATTTAATTTTGCACAGTACATGGATGCATTATAGAATCCAAAAATCAAAGAGTTGGGACAAGGCAAAAGCTCAAAAACAGTGACTTTTACATCAGTAGCTGATATAACTTTGGAAAGGAATTAATTTGACAAACTTTTGTTAAGCACTACAGCACAGAGTAACATTCACAAATGCCACTTATTTTTAACTGTATTTTTTGCACAATGATGTTAACCATGTACAGAAACAATGTCAACTTCTCTTAGCTCGGAGGCAACTTTAATGGACCATCACACAGCATAAAGGTGTATTGTGGTCAGACAGCTTTCCTTTTTGTATTTTTTTTGGGGGGGAGAATGGAGGGATGCCCTGTGCTCCAGACCAAAGACAAAAAGGATTATTTAGAATGGTCCAGGGTATCTCAAGGTATGGGTCTGTACCCTCGGGAAAGATAAATTACGCTCTTGTGATAGCAGCAGAAAAGTACATGGAGATCTTAGAGGAACAGCTCTTGCCTTTAAGACAGCATTGTTTCCATGGACATCCGTGCCTTTTTCTTTTAGCAAAAAAATATAAATTACTTCACATGAAATGCCTAGGATGCATACTGTCTGCACTAAAATAAGTGTCCCAATTAATGCTGATTTGGGTTTGTGTATGAATGTAATACATGTTGCATTTTTTAACGCATGCTTTAACTGTATGCCTTGAGTCTTAATCTTAGTGCAGCCTTGTACAGCCTGTGCTAAAGGGTCTTGTTTTGGTTTTCTACAGTAGACCCAAACTGAAGAATGTGGACCGGAGCACGGCCCAGCAGCTGGCCATCACAGTGGGGAATGTAACTGTGATCATAACGGACTTTAAAGAAAAGACACGCACGTCCTCCACGTCCTCGTCGACGGTAACATCCAGCATCGTCTCGGAGCAGCAGCATCCGAGCTCAGGCTCAGAGAGCATGGACAAGACCTCATCACGTGCCTCCACCCCTAAACGAGAGATTTCGCTAAGCCGTGACGAGTCATTTTGAGCATCTGTACTCCTTTTGGACGCTGTGGTGATGCTGGCTGTTTTACCGTTCTCCAATGCCCTGCCCTCATTCCAACCCGTCCTGCTTTCCCTTAGCAAAAGAGGAGCGAATGATCCTCATGCTTATACAGTCACACATGAATAGTGATGTGTGCGCAACAGACACACACATGCTTTTTTCTGATGGGCTGAGATAACGGCATCTCTCTGGACGATTAGCAGTGGATTCTCAGCGTCACCACTCAGTAGCACTGGAGTGACAGCAGGGCCCCTGGGATTGCAACTCCACTATTGTATGTATTGTTTTATATTTGTGAGCATTGGGCTAAATCTTTTTTTTGTGTGTGCACAATAACCACCTACATTTTTACAATTTCTTGAACCGCTATGACACTTATTTATTATCTTAATACTTTTAGAGATTTGTTCCATTGAAGCTTCACTAAGTAGCTTGACCAATGGTTCATTTTTACACTTTTAAAGTTTTGAAAGGCTTTCCCAGAGCCTCCTGAGAAACTCTCCAACATTGGTGCTAGCTACACTGTGAATGATTTTGCTTTAGACTGACCTTCAATCAACAAGTCCCTTTTTCTCCACGGCAACAATCAGCGCTTCACGATTTCATTTTCAGCATCACGCTGACAGACCGTCTGACCCATTTCTAGCTTTTAAAAAGCTTGGATGCGTTTGACATCTGTGAGGTCGCTTTAAACCCTGCACTTGGAGTGGAGTTTGTAACTGCAAAAGACTGGAGGACAGCTGGAGTTTAAAAAGAGGCTTGAGCAGTAGGGTGTATAGTTTAATGTTCAGATTACAAGTCCTAGCAGAGCAGTTTCTCATTTCATGGGTTTAAAGGGGGGATCAGTGATTTTTCAGTCAGAAAACCTCTAGATACAGTACTGTGCAAACGGCCACCAATAGATTAAATAAACCATTATTTTAGAAATTTTATAATGAGCATTTGTAATTATATCTCACTTTGTTTATTAGAATATAACCAGAAAATGCAGCAATGCTGGTTATTTGTATGCAGTATAAAAATTGCCAGCTATAGCAGCATCTGGCAGCGTCATGCCAAGTTGACCCTGTAGAACCTTGATAAGGAATGGACGTTTTTGGAAGGGTAGCAGCCAAGAAACCACTCTTTTTGAAGGGCAACAGGGTGAAAAGGCTAGAATATGTTAAAGATTCCACATGAAATTGACATAACTGGAAAAGAGTATAATGGAATGACAAATCCAAAAAGTTATCAGCAATATGGTTATACCATTGCGTAAACAGCAAATACAATGGTGGATTCAGACTTTGCACAATACTGTATATGGCAAAGTTCTCATTTTGCATTCTGGAGCCTGATCTTAAAGTATAGACCACCCAATTTTTTTAAAATCAAAGTTTTTTTCATGCAAGGCACCAATTCCATTCCAGTATCTTTAGAATTCCAACACAATTTAAGAAAGACCGACTTAATATCACTGACCCCTTCCTTGAACACTTTTCTTCTTTTGTTTGGTGTTGCTGTTCGGTTTAGTTCATGGGTTTATTTAATGTAGATCTTCCTGAGTAATTTATGATATGTACCGAAAACACTAATAGGTTCATTCCATTGGTTAAAAAGTTAATTGCCCTTCATAGACGAGAAACTAGCTTAAACAGTCTGTGGTTCGAAATTAGGCAATTCCTACCTGTATTATCTGCTTTTAAGTGTGTGTTTCAGCATGCTTGGATTAGAGGTGGCTCTTAGTTTCCAATGTTGATTTAAGGAAGCAAACACGGATTAAAGAAACAGAATGAACATGTAAATTTAGAGTCAAATGACTGACTAAATGTTACTGATGGAAGACAAAGCACGGTAGGCTTTTTTTTTTATCTTGTCACACATTCAGTGCAATTGTGCAATCTTGCTTACCAAGAACAGCCAGAGTTCAACTAATGCTAAACCATATCTCCAATCAGAATCTTCACTCCACTTCCTCTTGAACTGTATTAAAACTGTATAAAGTATGTGTATATGATATGAATTTTATTTATTGAAGGACCAAAGGAATTTGATATTGATGACATGCTAGACAAATAACAATTCAAAATGTAATTATCATATGTGTTATATAATGCGTTTTAAATAAAGTCTAATATAATCCATATCTAATTTTTACTGTCTAATTCTTGTCCACTTAATAAATACATCATTAAATTCATCGATCGCTTCACAATTTAACCTGTAACAACATCGCAGTTCGATGTTGTCCAATGCCAGTTCTGGTGCAGCAGCACTGCTATATTTAGACCTTTTATTGCCGTAATACTAACATTCTAACTGGTTAACTTTGAGTCAGTAGTGTGAAGAGCTGTTGAAATTTTACTCATGGATCACTTGGAACAATATTGAAGACTTGGTCTTGCTCCTTTGGTGACACGCTGACGTTTTTGGAAATCTTGAGTCAGCAGACATGCGTAGTCCTGTAATGTTACGTACCAAATGAAGGCTTTACTCTGTTTCGTCTTGACAGTGTAGCCATGTCTTGTTTGTGATATTACCCGATGACTTTTGAATTCTTAACGTGTTAGGTTGTAACCACCGCCCTCGAGCACAATTGTTGCCTGATCTGTGCAGAATTGAAAACTTTATATAAATCCGTGGAAGTTGTAATGACTTTTTGACTTGTTAAAAATATGCAATGTGAACGATAACACGAATAAAGATCACTTCAGTGACCAAATCACGAGGGATTTTTACCGTTCCATACACTGAGATTTCGTCACATTTCGGCCCACTTGTAGTCGTCGGAACTTGCTGATCACTGTATAGCTTACTTTATGTTTCTTCTAAATATAGCCATCTTGTCACTTGCCTTACCCGCTATTAAAAGCAGTTAGCTAACTTTTGTAAAATTGTAAAGAGATGGAAAAATGGCTTGTATCTTAATTTATTGGATTATGGGAAGGGAAATGCTAAATTACACAATGCTTATATGTGTAATACAAAATGTTGCGAATGTCAACATAGGCTACAAATGGCAATGGAGCTAAACGTTTTTCTTTATTTTTTCTTTATATTATGATTTTTATTTTTTACGCGCAAGCAGTTCTGTTCTTGTGTGCGATCAGTAACCTTAATTTACTGTGTAAAGATGGTTACATTTTTTTAGCTTCCTTCATCCAAATCCCAACTAGAATGCTTATTTCCTTGTGATATACAGTAGCATTAACTGTGTGAGATTTCAATCTAAATGTACAGTACATCTGAGTGTTTAATTTGATCCTAATCCAATGTTGTGAAAACGCTTTACTGGTTTGTTTTGTAATAGTGTAGGGTCTGTTAGTGTTTCAATCTAACCTTTTTATTTGAACTTTGTTGTGCTAAACGTTTTGTTTCCTCCTACTTGCCGAGTGTTATGGGTAATTTTTGTGTAATTTTCCTTGTGTAAATGTATCAAGGGATTTTTTACTAATTTTATTTAATTTTTTTGTTGCTTTTTTAATTTTATTTTTTAAGTTAAATGATTATTGGTCATTGTTCATTGTCTTTGGCTTCCTGCACTGTTCAGATACTACAGTTTCCAGCATGTGCACGACTCTGCTCTTTAAAGGCTACATTATCGTTTCCTTTGCTGCAAATAGAAATGTCTATTTATGCATTTTTGGCTTGTAGTTTTTCACAAATAAAATGTCCAGTTTATCTAAAATGCCTTTATCTGGTTTTTTTTGTATATTTTTTGGTAGTACCGCATTAAAGGAAAGCCATAACTGTAGACCACCTGATTAAAATTGTAAAATTTACACTGAAAACGGCAGACAGTATCTACGGTAAACAAATAACTGCTTAAAGCAAGGTCTAAAATGAATCCTCCTTCCTACTCCTAACAGTTTTTCACCTTAGGAGTTATTTTAGGGGTCCTGGTGCTTCATGAATACATTTATCTTTAATATGATCTACCTCAACTTTAATTTACTCTTAACTACTCCTTAGAATTTTGTCACTAGGAGCAACTTTTGGCCCTAAGAATCTTTATGCCGATTGTTTTATTTCCTATTAAAGTAAATGGATATTGATTGCATGGTTGTTACACTGTCCATACCCATTATATATCCCCACTATAAATTGTTGCACTTTTTATTTAACTATTAAATAATAATTACTACTATTGCCAACTTTAGCACAAGAAAATGCAGAAGGGCCCTATTCGTATTACTACATGCCTTGTTAAGTTGTTAAATTTCAATGTAGTGCAACCTCTATGAACTGAAAATGCCATTTCTGCACCAGTAAGCGTCCACAAGTGTTGAATGTGTTTAATCTCAGATAGATGTAATCAATCGTGTGAACCTGCATGTCATGGTTACACAGATATAAAGATCTTTATTTTTATTCTCTTCCTTCCTTGTCCGAATGAGTTAAGAGGCTCTGTTTATCCAATGGGGCAGTTCAGATCTTGCCCTCTAGGCCTGCTGGGAGCTGCCTTAACTGGGATTGAGATGTCAGATCAAGTCAAACTCCAGCGGTGTAGATCGCCCTTTAGACTAGGGGGAGCATCTGTGTGAGATGGCCTCGCTTCACTCCCTACTGAGAGCTTCTGTAAATCTGTGTCTTGTGCCTGTTAACTCTAGAATAACTCTAAAATAATAACTGTTTATACTGCTCACAAAAAGTCAGCAGTATCCAAATTGAAATATCCCATAATGAAATATCTTTTAATTTTTGTAATCAGTATAAATAAATGTGTATATATATTCTTGTTTTCTTTGTGTGTATCATAAATCGGGGACTACCTGTACCCAGTATAATTTGGTATGTTCCCCTTTTTGGGCTCGGATAATCCATATTGTTGGATCCCATCATGGTTTCCCAATAGTCCAAGATCATCTTGGGAGCATACTGGGATTAGGTCAGGTGCCTGTGGAGGAAAGTCCATGGAAATCAACACAATCTTCTACAATCTTCTTTGCTCTTCTAGTAGTTATAGAAAAGCTTTTAGGGGTGTTTTGGGTCATTATCTTGCTGCTGTATGTATTTTTTTACTAGCGCTCTGAAACTATTACCCCCGCAGTATACAAGTGGATTTAAGCTTACAGTAAGAAAGGACACTGCAGCACTATGTACCTATACATGTACCCAGTGGTCTGGTCATAACTATTTGGCCCCTGGTAACAATGTTCTTCATACCTCTCCATTTGCCCCACACCCAAACAAGTCAAACAAGTGTGGGACTGTGGTGGCCTAGCGGTTAAGGTACTGGACTCTGAACCAGAAGGTCCAGGGTTTAAATCCCACCTCTGCCAAGCTGCCACAGTTGGGTCCTCGAGCAAGACCCTTAACCCATAATTGCTTGGATTGTAAGACTGTATCAGTTGTAGATGCTAAATGGTAAAAATGTAAATGAAATGTAAGTTAAATGCGAGAGTTGACTGAACGCACTGCGACGTCCCATTTATCCCATAGCTTAACATGCACAGATGATCAGCGTAAATCCTTATTATTTATTTATTCTATCTGTGAGTGGTCATAACATTATGACTAATATGTGTACGTTGTGCCTGTCCTGACACTGTACTGTAGCCTGAAGTGAAGTGAGCTAATGTATGAACAGTGACTTGCGCATCAAATATGTAATATATTTTATTTTGTTAAAGAAATGATAGCTTTGGTGCAGTAAAATCTTGTTCTAATGTCTAATTTATGAGTATTAAGCCAAGCTACAAGAGGAATATGTGCTGTGTCAGAACCATTTCTGTTAATTATAATTATTTATAGTGCTATCAATTTTACACTGGATATAAATTTCCATTTTACACAGACACACAGGGAAATAAATAAATACTCCACAGTGGCAGTGTTACCTGGAATTAGAGCATTAAACGAGGCCTTGTATTCCAGGGTGTAGATAATGAAGTAGCCAAATGTGTGGGCAATGCCTTCGAAGGCATTACCAGAAGTATCCTTCATTTTCCACTGGGGGTGTACCAGACACTCCATTTCACAATGTGGTTATGTCATGGTTATTGATTTACATTTGCTAAAAAATATTTTTAAGGTGTAAACAATACGAATGACTCGGTGGGTAGCATCATCGCCTCCCAGTGAGATGGTCCTTGGTTCAATACATCAGATTCTGTGACGGTTTACTCCGGGCGCTCCAGTTTCCTTCCACAGTGCAAATAGATTCATTTTTCAGTCATTTACTTAACTGCTTATTCCCTGTCAGGGTTGTAAAGCAGGTGCCTAGCCGGCAGCACAGGGCACATACACTTACTCATACACGCATTTGGGACAATGGACTAAGCATTTTCTTTCAATACATTATTTAGTAAATTACATGAGATATTTAACACTTTATCATAAATTAAGCGTTTGCCCACCTAAGTGTTTTTAAAATGTTTAATAATATATACAGGATGTACACTGGTCACAAAATGAGGGGATATTTCAAAATTAATATGAAGCAATTAAAAAAAAAGGCATTTGATATTATTTCATTAAACAAGATCATCAGAAAAGCCAATGAAAAGTCAGAGAAAGTTGTTTGATTACGTAAATGAGATAAAACTCCGTTATGGTGATTGAGTAGAAAGTGATATATTCACGGAGGGTGAACAGAAGCATGTTAAACTGGACGAGAGTTCCCCCACATTGACTGTTCAGTAGGATGTATGGTCACCCAAGAGTGCCAAAACACACTAACCGTGATGGGGCATGGACAGGATCAGATTGTCCAGCAGTTTTTGTGGGATTCTCTTCATATTCGTTTTGTGAGCAGTGTATTAAACCTGTCAGTTTACAATACATTCAACTTACAATGGGTTTGTTGGAATGTATCCCCTTCATAAATTGGGGAGCGCATGTACATACTTCCACTCAGCTCATTGTCAGTTTAGTCTCCTCCACTGTTTATCCACAGAGTAAAGTTGTAACTGTTCTACAAACAGTTGTATTTCTTATAAAAACTGACACATTCAATCAGAATTCAGGTGCTTATGTATCACTATTTTATGACTTAAACATAGCTCCACCTATCAGAGTTTAGAACTACAACTATCCGTTTTTATGTTGCTCTAAGTACAAGAAGAAACAGCTGTAGGATAGAAGAGGCACAGCCCCATCCAAGCAGCAGAAAGCAGGGAGGTAAACCATTCCATTAACCAATCAAGTTCCCTGTTTCACTATATTATGCTGACATCATTGAGTTTTGACTGTACAGGAACTAGGATAAAGATTTTCATGAAAACAGTAAGCAGTGTCTGTCATTAAAATACATACACTCATTGAGCAGTTTCTTAGTAATGCATATACACTTATGTGTTAATTCCAGCATTTTTGGGTAATATTCACATTAACATCGGATTTGGGGAGAAAATGTGATCTATGGCATCTTTAACCATGGCATGATTGTTGTTGTATCTATAAAATGTTGATCTCCTGGGATTTCCACACACATTTACATTTACATTTACATTTCCAACATTTAGCAGACGCCCTTATCCAGAGCGACTTACAACTGATACAGTCTTATAATTCAAGCAATTGTGGGTTAAGGGCCTTGCTCAAGGACCCAACTGGGCAGCTTGGCAGAGGTGGGATTTGAACCCAGGACCTTCAGGTCCAGAGTCCAGTACCTTAACCGCTAGGCTACCACAGTACGACACAAAAGTGTTTATTGTTTACTTAAATGGTGCAATAAAAATCTCCAGAAAAATCTCCAGTGAGCGGTAGTTCCACAGATGGAAATGTCTTGGTGATGAGAGAGGCCAGTGAAGAATTGTCAGACTAGTTCAGGCTCACAGAAAAGCTAAACACTGTACAGTTGGGGTAAGAAGAAAGGCACCTCACAGTGCAATCATGCGGAAGACTACAAACGGTTTTGCCAAGTTCACCAAAATGGAATGGTTAAAGACTAGAAAAACTGGAAAAAACAGATGATAGTGGCAGAATTTGGTAAAAAACCAGCATAGATGCATGGACCCAACCTACATCACGTCAAACTAGTGGAGATGGTATAATCACGCACTCACTCAATTTCTTATTTGCTTGATCCAGGACCGCCAGCGACACAGGGTGCATGGCAGGAACAACCCTAGACAGGATCCATCATAGTTCACATACATTTACACACTAGGGGCACTTTTTAGAGACACCAGTTAACCTAACACATTTCTTTGGACTGTGGGAGGCAATCGGAGTAGCCAGAGTAACCCCACGCGGACATGGGGAGGACATGCAGAGCTCACACAGACCACTCCACCTGGGCATTGAACACAGAACCTACTCGCTGTGAGGTGAGAGTGCTACCCACTGAGCCACCGTGCCACCCTAATGGCTACTTCCAGCATGATAAAACACTGTCATGAACTGTCTTGGTCCTCCCAAGGTTACTTCATTCTACATTTAGGGAGTTTTTCCTTGCCATTGTCACGCTATTTGGGAGAT
>JAUZSU010000615.1:0-13738 GCA_034780255.1 Parotocinclus maculicauda
GAGATCTTCAGGATGCCCTCATCTTGGTAAACGTGGGGGGGTCCTGGAGATTTGGCGTGCTACAGGAATGGACTCGCCTAGATCTCCGGGATTCCTCCCGTTTATTACACCTCCACATCATTGCATTCCCATTTTATTCACAATTTGTTTAGTGTCCCAACTTTTTTGGAATCCAGTTTGTATATTTGCATACCTTTAATATGTAAGTAGTACATCTTTTTACATTATCCTATAGTTCTGGTCAGCTTTTTATGACGTTTATATACATAATTTTCTTACTCTTCCCATCAGGGACATCATTAGATGTACTCTACTGGGACATGTGCAAAATATGTCTGTGGTCCACTAAAATCATGACCATACTGGAGTCATAAAGCTTTAATTTGTATCCTGCATTGTTGAGCATAACTACAGGACACTAAAAACACTCATGTCCCTTATAATACACTATTAATAATACAGTACACTGTTAGTCTTGTATTTTCGTACATATCATTTCCTACATATACCATCACTGTGATTATAAAAGCATAATGAATAAAATCCAAACAGTTTTACAGTAAACAACTGTAAAGTTTGTGCTTTTAATATTTACCTTGAAAGAACATGACTGAACCGTATGCATGTAAACTTTGAAAAATTATTTTAGAATGCATTTCCACTAAATTCCCTTTTATTAAAGTTGTGTGTTCTATTTCAGCCTCATTATGTAACTTTAAACATACCTACCAACAATATTTATAATAATCAACTAAACACAAAATACAGAACTGATTTCTTTGTGCAAGGTCATGAAGTGTGACAGCCTGAGGTCATCAGAGAAGGTGTGGCTGACTGGAAGAAGTGTTCAGAAAAGAAACACTGAAAAAAACTTTCTTTCCTTCATTAATTGTTGTGTTCTGCTGAAAACAGCACTTCTAATTCTAAGATGTTCTAATAACAGGCCTCTCTTGTTTCCCTTTGCTGCTTAAATATATTCTAGAGAGGTCTCTTTAAAAAGCCATAAGATGCTCCACACCCTGTGAGACTCACTATGAACTAATTAAAGGCTTGGTCACACGAATATGTGGCATTTAAGCTGCATTTGTCTTCAAACCCATCTTTAAGATGTACTATCTTAAGTGCTTGTACTACAAAAAGACTTCACCAGGACAAATTCTCCTCTAGAACCAAGAAGAATTCACTTGAACCCGAGTAATCAGTGCCTGAGAGCTAAAATAGAGCAACAATAGAATACAAAACCCGGTATGTTTGTAATTATCATGCCAATTCAGAAATTGTCCCAGCATCCTAATGGCAGGTGTGCACTTACACACTCACGAGACCATACACAGAAGTACCACACCCAAGTACACGCAAATGCTGTCTGTTACGTCCAGCATCAATTTAAACCCCAAACAATTGCTGACTAGATGCTGGCTACTCTGGTATTTTGTCTCTCCTTATGAGCCGTACTGAGCGTGAGTTTGGTTTCAATTCTGGTTTCAGTTTGCTTTTCTCTGTTTTCCTGGACTCTGATTCTTGTTTTACCCTCTGAACCTTGAACCCTGCTAGTTTTTCATTTACAGGATTGCTTACCGAATGTGCTCTGTGTACCTGGATTTAATAAATACCTGCGATTGCTTCCTACACCTGCCTAGTGTGTGTATTTCCACACTTTAAATAACAAATGCTGTTTAAGATTGTTTGACATTTGCTGTCAGTATGAACATTATCTCTGCAGTGCAGAGACTCAGAAATAATCTGAAACTGGAGCTGTAGCTAGGTCCTTCTACCAATCCAGGGACTGCCACTTTTTACCCACCAATGCGTTTCTTTAATGCTTGCGAGGTGGGCAGGATGACTCTCAGACTCCCTGTGTTTGGAACATCTGTTAAGAAGATCAACAAAGGACAAAACATCGCCAGAGAACATGCTGCCAGAAGAGGTGTTCAGCAGAACAGCAGTAAAAAAAAACCCAACCCTTCATTCCTACATGGGACCTGTCATAAGGATTGTAATCCTCTAGCTAGACTACTTCCACTGGATTGGACTGGACTGGACACCTGGTTAAGCTTGCTGCATGTTTGGCTGACGAAATCAGTACTTTTGCTAAATCTGTAGTTCTGCATTCAAAACCTCATCCTGAACCCAAAGCACAAAGGAACCAGACTCAGAGAAATTCTGGACCTTCTCACAAAGCTCATGAGGCAGAAGTGGAGACCAAAGAAGCAGGCACAAGGTTATATCACAATGCCAATTTAGAGTCCACAATTACCCTAACACACATTTCTTTGGACTGTGGGGAAAAACCAGATTACCTGGAGTAAAACCACACAGACACGGGAAGGACATGCAGACTCCACACGAAAAGGACTCAGACGCTTCATGCTGGGATCAAATCCAATACCTTCTTGCTGTGAGGCAGTGGTGCTACACACTGAGCCACCGTTCTGCCAAGCAGCCAAAGGTAAAACTGAAGCCTTGGAAGCTGATGTCTGTGTAGTATCACTAAAAAAAGTCCCATAAAAGATCAGCACATCATTAGTCAGCATGTGTATGATGATGATGATAAGAAGGATGAGGATTAGTACCACAACGTTCCTCTATTCTACAAACGTCTTCCCAGCTCTCCAACTCTCAGAGATGCAGAGGTGCCAGTACTCTTGTTTCTCTCTGCTGCTTAATATAGTATTTAGGGAACTCACTGGAATGCCACAAACTTTAGGGAACTTACTGGAAAGTGCACAAACATTTTTCTTCCTTTAACAGTCCCTCACTTTATTATAAAAGCTGCGTCTGAAATTGCATACTTATACAGTATTAACTAGATTAGAAGATTAGGAGGCACTTCTTAACTGTTATAGCAGTATGCCCAATTGGTGGAAAACCATAGTTTTACATAACCATAATTTTTATTTTGCTGTTTATATCTTATCTACATTTTAACCAGCCGCCATTTTTTTCTTTTCTGTAAATGTCTCCGCTGATCCAGTTGTATTTTGGGGTAGGATCATCTACATTGATTAAATTCTTAAAAATTGCAGCAGAAAGAGTACATCATCCGGGGACTTTTCACGTACTGTTATACTAGGGCACACTACCCGGTCTTGCATACTGCTTTCACATACTGTTTCCATTCCCACATTCTTAAAATTTCACATTTCCTGTCTCTGTGCTTCTACAAGATTAGAGGAACAATGCCAAAAATCCTCACACTTCCTGTCATTTTCTTCTCCATAATTCTGTGATATATTCAGAAATTACTAATGATGTGTGTGTCAGACTGTGCAGACTCCTTATAAGCTGGGGATAAAAAGAACGTTATTATCTGTTACACCCTGCACATACTGTAGCTGTACAAGCCTAAAGCATCAAAGTAAAGTTAGGCTGTTTAATGTAAAAAAAATAAATAATATGACATCAGACATAGAGATTTTGACTGCACAAGAAACTATGGAAAATATAAAGCACTTCCTAAATATTTGCCTGGGTTATATAATGTTTAATAATATTATAGGCAGATATTAATACAAAAAAGTTTTAGTGCAGAACATTGCCTAGAGTATCACGCTCGCTTCTTTCTTCAGCATCCTTACTTCTTCAGGCTAGCAGTGACATGTACCTGTAGTGCCACATGCAGGGACTTATCGGACCACATGACTTATGTCTATTGCTCCAGTCCTTACACCATTCCTTGTCCGCTGTAGGATTTTTTGAAGCTCTGATCAACCTTCCACTAGGCAACCCAATAGTCAGCAGGGGGCTGCACTGTGTTGTGTCACATTCCTCTAGTCACCAGCATTAAACATTTATGTTATTTGTAGCAATGCACTTCTGTCTGATACTTTTATTCTCCTCCAGCATTTAATAAGCTGTGGGTTCACAACACCCTGTTGACGTTTTTTACTTTTTATAAATCCAACAAGATCATCAGTTACTATGGAGGGTAAAACACTTTGTAGTCTAGGAGTGAGCCAGTAACTTACAGTCAGCATTTAGAGTGATATATGGTGATAGAAATTCCACATTCAAATAGGTGTTCTATCTTTTTAAAACATGATGAAAACAACTGCCTCTGGTTAGAGGTAATGTGTCAGATAAACAAAACAGTGTATGTGGGGTAATGTGTTCAGCAAATTTGTTGACAAATTTACCAGGGAACCTCTATGTGACCCAGACATTTCCAATTCTGCAGTGACTGCAAAAATAGATGTTCTACAAAGAAAAAAAATGTTGCTGTGTTGCTGCTTAAACATCGAATGAAGTACTAAAAGAATCCAACAGAAAATCCACAAACACAGAAAATAGTTTGTTACAGCTTGTTTGACATAAAAGGGATACAACATGATGGACATGACTGATACCATGTGACACTATATGACATCATGGTAACACTGGTTCTGAATGTACAGTATCTCACAAAAGTAAGGACACCCCTAACATTTTAGTACCTATTTTATTATATTGTTTCAAGGTACAACACTGATGATATGACACTTTGATACTATTTAAAATAATCAGTCTACAGCTTGTATAACAGTGTAAATTTGCTTTGCCCCCAGAATAACTCAACACACAACCATTATTGTTTAAGCTAACTACGTAAAAATGGCCAAATTGTGCCCAAATTGTCAATATTTTGTGTGGCCATTATTATTATCCAGCACTGCCTTAACTCTCTTGGGCATGGAGTTTACCAGAGCTTCACAGGTTGCCACTGGAATGCTTTTCCACTCCTCCATGATGACATCACAAAATTGATGGATGTTAGACACCTTGCACTCAACAGGGTTTATGTCTGGAGACATGCTTGACCTTTACCCTCAGTTTCTTAAGCAAGGCAGTAGTCGACTTGAAGGTGTGTTTGTGGTCGTTAACATGTTGGAATACTGCCCTGAGGCTCATGCTATGCTTCAGTATGTCATAGTACAGTCTAGTGCATCATCTTTAGAAAAGGCATCCTTCTGAGATGACAGCCATAGAGACAAGTTTAATACAGTGTGTTTTGAATGATCTGAGCACTGACAGGCTGAACCCCCACCCCTTTAACCTCTGCAGCAATTCTGGTAGCGCTCCTACGTCCATTTTCAAAAGCCAACCACTGGATATGATGCTGAGCATGTGGTTGACCATGGCGAGGTCTGTTCTGAGTGGAACGTGTCCTATTAAACTCCTGTTTATTCTTGGACACTGTGCTGCTACTCACTTTCAGGGTCTTGACAATCTTATTTTATCCCAGGCCATATTTTTTAAATCCTCAGAGACTTCTTTGTCACTAGGTGCCATGTTGAATGTCCAGAGATCAGTATGAGAGAGTGTGACAGCAATAACACGCAATTTAACACACCTGCTCCCTATTCACACCTGAAACCTTGCAACACTAACGATTGATACTGAGGAGTGAAAATTGGGTACAGTTTGGCCATTTTCACTTAGGGGTGTCCTAAATTTTTGTTGCCAGTGGTTTAGACATGAATGGTTGTGTGTTTAGTTATTTTGAGGGCACAGAAAACTTTACACTGTTATACAAGCTGTGGACTGACTGTTTTACATTGTATCAAAGTGTCATTTCTCCAGTGTTGTCCCACGAAAAGACATAATAAAATAGTTACAAAAATGTGAGGGGTTTACTTACTTTTGTGAGATACTGTAAATACCACTCCACCACCAAAGATGACATGTCCAGTCATGTTCTTTCTTAGAATATAACTCATTTACATTTATGTCATGTTGCAGATGCCCTTTTCCAGAGCGATTTACAATTAATACTTACAATCCAAGCAATTGTGGGTTAAGGGCCTTGCTCAGGGACCCAACTGTGGAAGATGTGGAATTTGAACCTTGGACCCTGTTCCATGGTGTATTACCTTAACCAGTAGGCCACCACAGTTCCACAACTCACTGTGTCTGAGAGGTATAAATTACATAAGACAGGTTTCTGATTCTCCTTTTCAATCCTGTTATTTGTCATGTGAAACATCACATGGGAGATAGTTGAAGATCCTAATGTCATCATACTGCAGAGAACCAGACTCTTGTGCTTGGTCACAACACAGTCCTGGTAATAGTGAAGCTTGACCTGAGTCCTAACACTAGGTTGCACTGACTGAAAGCCGTGGTTCGACCTGCCAAACTCAACCTCCTTCTCCATGTACAGGGGATAAGGAGTGCCCTGACTGTTCTGCCATGTTCAGTATGCAAATGTTCAGTCTTCTCATTCGTCCTTACATATCAATATTTGTCCCACAAGCAATCCACCTCAGGGCTGAGTTTATGCACAGTTGTTTACAAAGTGGTAACATCATCTGAGCATGTGGACAGGCTGTACTCTGTATCTGTAGCAGTCTTTTTCACAGAGCCTAGATCAGCAATAATGCACATTCTATTTGACATCTGTCACAATTTCATACTGTCAAATTTATTAGAAAGTGCTTCTTTTAGTGCGGATCTAAGTAGTACCTGCATTTTCTGCTTCATAAATAAAATAATTTCAGGTTTCACAGCCACCATATCTGACACTTTCCCTGTTGGTGGTGAATGACTCCCATAAGACATTTTCTTGGCCATATATGTTTACCCAAACAAATTTTTGGCCACTTATTCAAAGATATCGAGGTAAAAAAATATTGCTGGAGTAGGATTACCTACTTATAAATATAATGTCTCATACCCTTCTTTTAAGAACAGCACCAAAACTTTATTCTAATTGAAAAATTCAGGAGGATCTCATGGATTTCCGACCTATTCTGTGGCCTGTTAGCACAAAGCGAACTCTGAGCTAGCTTGCATTTCTGACATTAAGATGTAAGAAAAGAAAGTATGTAAAGTACAAAAAGTATCTCAGCTCCAGTTATGATATAGCCAGTGATAAAAAAACAATTAATTATTCAGTAATTATTAATATTATTCAGTTAATTATTAACAACATATGTTAGCTTAGCACACAAACTATTTAATTTAACTTGAAAATCAGACATGAATGACTCATAGCAGTGAAATCACAATTCAATTACTAAAACATATGCATTATGCTTCTCAAGACCCTTTTTGTTTATGCAACCCCAAATCAGAAAACCACAAATCAGTGTGGACGGTATGAAAATTGCAAATAAAAATGTAGTGTATAATATGTTTGCATTGACTTTTATTTCATTGCACACAGTATGAGGGTAAACTATTTCATTTCAGCCTTGTTTCATTTGGTAATAATCATCTATTCCTGCATTTCAGGACTGCAACACATTTTTAAAAAACTCATTAAACCCATTTACCACCTTGTAATGTTGCCGTTCTTTTGTACCACACTAAGACATTTTAGCACAAAGGATAATAAGTGATTTAGTATTATTTTCTAATATTTAGGTGTGTAACAGTTTAAGATTATCATTGTTGTGTTTCTTGTTGAAAACTGGAGACAGGTTGGGACTGCAGGCAGGCCAGTGTCTTTCACAGCAATGTTGCAGTCATTTATATGTCCCCACGCATTCTCTATTGGGGACAGGTCAAGTGCCCGTGCCTGCATGCCTTTATAATGTGTACATTATGTGGTTTTGCATTGTCTTGTTGAAAAAAGGCATGACATCCCTGGAAAATACGTGATCTTAAATGGTCTAATCTCAATGTAATTTTCTGCATTATTGCTGCCATCACAGACATACCATGACTGAACCTGGACTTTTTGCTGTCTAGATGTCTGGTTTGAATGGCCCTCCTCAACTTTAGTCTGGAGCACAGTGTGCATTTTTATCTGCATGAGATCTGGCATACCGATTAATCTGACCACAATACACGTTTCCACTGTGTAATGGCCCATCCTAGATTTATCTGATTTTTCTGCTGTTTCTGGAACATTAGTCTCTTTTTTGTACAGTAAAGTTTTAAGTAGTATTTGTGAACATAACTACAAAGGTTTTCCAAAGTAATCCCTTGCCTATGTGGTTTTATCAGCTGCAAATTGCAAAAAAGCAGTGCCAACTGAGGCATTGAAGATCACAGGGGTTAAACACAGGCACTGAAATTCCTTGAATCATTTAATAATATTATAAACAATGAAATAAAATGCACAATAAAATAAAAGTCAAAGTAAATATTAAGGACACTACTTTTTAAATTTAAATTCACCCCCCAATTTTTACTGATTTGGGGTTGTAAATAACACATTTTGCAGAACTTTGTGTACCCTAGATTAAATGATATAAAACAACAATGGGCAAACCTGAGTGAGGTGTCACATCATCACTTAAAACCCTAAAAAAAAAAGCGGTCAACATGTTGGCTTCTTTCATTTATAGGCCAGCAGCCAGGTTCCTAGCAGGAATAAACATAAAATGGATGCAAATATCTTATATTCAGTTGAAGTTCTGTTCAGAAACCATTTCAAAATGTCACCTTTGATAAATTAGCTTGTGAGCAAGAAACAGTAACAGGTTAGAGAAGAGTGGACCGATGAGGAAATCTTTAGGGCTTTAGGTGAGATCCTAAGTGGACCAGCTTGGAAATATAGGGAGCAACAGCAATACAGTTGACTAAAATCCTTATTGTTCACAATGTTTAACACACCACAACCCAAACACCACTAGATTTGGGAACTATGGTTAATTTTACTGAAAAAACAAATCAATAAAAATATTTTTTTTGTAAGCCATGTGCCATTTTTCTAATCTTTCTTCTTTTCCTCTTCAGTCTTTTCTGTTGCTTTATCCTCTTCCTTGACCAATTCTTCTTCATGCCTCTCCACACTGAGGATCTCCTCTCCATGATGATGCGGGGTCATACGGATGATCACTGTACTATCTGTGGTCTTTGCTACCATGTCTTCATCATCCTCTGGGACTGAGCGTGGGACAGGAGAGCGGCGATGAACGGGTGAAGGAGGGGGTATGGGTGGAGCCACGGTGGAAGAGCTGGTGGAGGGCTGAGAGATAGAAACTTTTATTTAATAATTAAAGCTCAATTAATTTTTTGTTCAAACCTAAATGAAATGGGTTGTGGGGTGAATCAGCAAAGAATGAAGAGGTTTGAATTTGTGCACAAGAATTCTTAAATGGAAACATCAAGCAGAGCATAGTACAGCTAATCCCCTCTATCCAAACTTAAGACGTATTTTAATACCCTAAATCATTACAGGTAGTCCCTGTTTTACGATGGTCAAACTTTTGATATTTTGACTTTACAGTGGGATCTAATGATACACACACAAACACATTCATTAGAAACAGTACTCTGATTTTTTCTTTTTTCCCGGGCAAGCGATACGCAGTACCATACTCTCCCTCACCACTTTATTTCCCTGCTTAATTAGGAACTTGGCAGTGCATGACATAGGAAGTGTTAGGGTTTGAGATGACCTTGGATCGACAGCAGGTTTGGTTATCGCAGCATGATAAATTGTTGAATTACTTGAATCTAATCACTTACTTGACCGTCAGGAGGATAAACTTTCCACACAGTTTATTAATTTATTTTCGAACCTTTCGCAGAGCCACAATGCCACCTCACCTGCTTTAAATCATCAGCCTTTGCCAGGGCTCCCGGTTGGTTTCTGAGTATGCAAGGGAGTTCTGGTCCCTGGCTGCGGTCTCTGGCTGGAACGACCCCGCCCTGCACGAGTCGTTCCAAAAGGGTTTGTCTGAGCGCCTAAAGGATGAGCCTCTGACGATCCCCCTGATCTTAATGCTCTGGTAGATCTGGCTGTCCACCTGGATTGACACATCTGCGAGCTTCCCCGGGGGAAGGACTTACAACTATTTCTGGGGTTTGCTAATTTTTACCGCCGTTTTGTTTAGGACTACAGCATAGTGGCAGCGCCTCTTACCCAGCTAGCCTCCACCAAGCGACTCTTCTGCTGGGCACCGGAAGCTGACACGGCCTTCCACCGTCACAATGAACTGTTCACCTTAGCCCCTGTCCTCGTTGAGCTGGATCCTGATCGGCAGTTCATCATGGAGGTAGATGCTTCAGATTCAACAAGTCCCAACAAGCAGCTCTTGACCACAAGTTACACTCCTGTGTCTTCTTCTCCTGACACCTCTAGAAATGTTTTTGGTAGCCCTCTATGGACGTTGAAGTTAGGGAGTTTGTGGCCGCCTGCACCACGTGCGCCCAAAGCAAGGCCTCGGAGACCCAGTCCCACCTACTCACCTGGCTGTTTGAGTTCGCCTGGGTCAGCTTTGCCTCTATACCTGTTTGGTTATTTTACCTGTATATTATTTCCGTTTTCTCCGTGCGGCGATGTGTGTGTGTTGTGTTTTGCTTCTACAGCGATTCATTGGACCTGTAGCTCATGTCACCACTCCTCCCTCGTTCTGCACACCGGTTCCTGATTATGCCTCATCATCCTTACTCCATAAAGTTCCAGATCAGACTACTAGAAATCGCCAGGTCGTCCGTATTGTTTACTTGGTACCTGGCTTCTTGCTGGTCCTGAGCGCATATTGTTAGGGTTCCTACCTTCCCCCGGTGCGTTCGGTCGTCCTCGCCGGTCGCCATTACAGAGCCATTGGCGAGGTGGCCTTATATCCACTGTCTTAATTATGCCCTGATCCCAAACAGCTGCTTCACATCCTATAAAGGTGTGGTTTTAGAGCTGTTCGGGGCCAGGTCATCATTATTCCGAAAGGATTCCATCGCCGTTTGGTTCGCGCGTCTGACCACCGGCGCCCTTGCACCCTTCCGTGTTCCCTAAAGATAGTGGTAAAGTTCCTGGGTTCCAGCTTTTAGTGCCGAAGGACTGGTATAAGCGGGTAACCCCCGAGATATTTAGTTTGTTAGGGGCACTTTGAGGGTTTTCCCGTTCCGTACTCGTGCGCTCCATCACACGCTTTAAGGTCGCGCTCTTCAGTCGTCGGCACCTACCTAGCCTCACTCCAGCTGGGTGTTCGTTCTGAATAGGACACGCCCCGGTCTGGCTTCTTCGTTTCTGAGCTCACGCTTGCCCTCTGGCGCTTCGGCGCTTCTCCCGATCTATTCTCAGTCGCGCACCTCGCGTATTCGAGTTTATTTTCGTGTTCTTTTGCTTTGCGCCTTTTGTGTGTTATTCACACTCGCGCTACAAGCGGGCCCTGAGCTTTTATGCTCGCCTTTTTGCACTTTGGCCACTTCCATGATTTCTTCGCCCCCCTCGCGCTGCGTGCGCGTTAGAGCTCACGCTCGCCCTCTTGCGCTTCGGCGCCCTCTGCGCTCTTTAGAGCAGCAACCCGGTAGTGCGTTAGAAGTATACGGCGTTTTTGCGCTCTCTTGAGTTTGACTCTAGTCGGCTGCTGACTCGAGATATGCCCCGGCTAGAGTAGCCACCGGGTAAACACGCACTCTATAAGACGTGTTCCGGTTTGGCTTTCATATAACTGCACACACATTCGAGCTCACGCTCGCTCCCTGGCGTTTGGACTACCTCCGTGCCTCGCCATTTAGGAGACGTCCCAAAACTGTGCTTTCTGCACGTCTGCCCCGACTGGCGCTTTGGCGCCCTCTCGTGACCAATTCTCGCGTTGCTTTTGGGAAGAAACCTCGGCGTGCCCCTTTATCCTTTTGGTTTTATTATGTTAGGAGCCTTACGCTCCGCTCTTCTTCCCTTTTCAGTTGTTCTATATTATTTCCTCATTATTATTATTATACGTCGTGGGATATGTTTATCTCACATACCTGGGTCCTTAATAAAAAACACCACATCTCGTAACACTAACGAGGACAAAATAACACCCGAGAGCTGCCACGGGATCTCCGATTCAGGTCTGCACTGTAAAGGAACTACAACGGGGGGCGAACGTTAAACCCAGAGGTTTTGGTTTCTTAAATCAGAGCCAGATTAGTCGTTTTTTTTTCCACTCGTTATTTTTGGACTTTGGAAAGAAAAGCAGTCCAAGATAAATGAGAGAGTCAGTGAGAAATGATCGTCCTATAGGCATCGGAAATAAATAACATTCAGAGATAAGTGAAAGCTCGGGAATGTTCAGTTCCCCCTGTCAACCGTTTAGCCGTGTAGCGTCGCCGGAAGAGTGTGTTCTGCATAACGTCGCCAACAATCCCCACGCTCTCACAACGTGCTCCAAGATCCGCTCAGTGACCCAGGTTTGGGTTTTATTTGGGCTTTGAAGGGTATAAGACATCAGAGATTTACACAGAACTGAAGAATGTGTAATATGTGTCCTTGACGTCATTGTTTAGACATTTGTTGTTGTTGTTGTTGTGAACAGCAGCAGCTTTGTCCCTGCTGTATTACATTTCCTTCTCTTTATGCAGGACTGTACACACCATATACTCAATCCTCTCCTAACACCGCTAAAATAAAACGGATGATTTATTAGCAAACTGTGATATTTAGGAGGAAATTTTACAAACGTGTTGCCATCTTTTTGCGTCCAGGCTTCCGTCCAACACCAGCTGTGACCTTACGCTTTCATCAAGCGCCAGGATCCGGATTAAAGGATAATCAGGATGAATTTCAGAGCTTTATGGATATTTAGATCGTTTTGGGAAAACACCTGTGATTCCTGACCAGAAACAGAGCAAGCCCCTGAATAAATAATCAATATTTTATATTCCTAATGACGCCTTGTTTTGGATTCGTTCTTCTAAACTAGAAACTGACGGCTTAGTGGAGGGGAATTATTGGGTTTATTATTCAGCGCCTTCAAAATATAAATAAAATGAAATATGACACCATGCAGCACTGACCTGTAATCAGGTTTATTTCTTAGAAGTTTATAATTATATGATTTTAATTAACGACCGACTGACAAATCGAAAAATAAAGCTGTCAGTCTTTATTTCCTTCTTTTTTCAGCTACACAACATGTGTGTGTGTGTGTGTTTTATTTGAACTTTTATTTTAGCTCAGAAATCTCCAGTTTTTGCAAAACAAACAAAAATAACATTTAGCCACGATTGTGTAATTGTTTTTTACATTTCTTGGGGAACACACACACACCCACACACACACACACAATGTGGAAGATTTCCCGTTTGTTGGTGAAACAGTATTCCTACTTTATTATGTGCATTTCAAGGTGTGTGTGTGTGTGTGTGAGACACCTTTATGAATATCACGCCATCTCAGTTATTCTTTTAATAGCATTAATAAGTTGTGTTAAGATTAGAATTTATTCTAATGAAACCAATTAAGGATTAATTAGACTGCAAAACATTAAAGGTGTTAATTCAATGTTATTTAGTTTTTTTTTTGTTATTGAATTTAATCAATTCTGTAATAGGACACGCAGGACCTCCCGAAGAAGCGCGGACGACAAAACAACGTTTCTTATCTCGACCAATCAAATCTAATCTCTAATATGATACCCATAATCTAATGTACAGTAATATGGGACACGACAGCACGTCTCCTCTGGGTCATCCTTCTGAGGGAGGGGAGGCAGAATGAGGAATCATCCCCCAGCGCTGCAGGAGCGCTTTAGGTACGTCCTTATGCTTATTATATAAATAATGAATATCACAGTTATTTTATTTTTAAATTTATCGATCGGGGCCACAGTGGTGTGTGATGTCCTCAGCTTCCAGGCCCAGCATCCTGTGTGATTGAGTATGTTCTCCGCATGTCTGTGCAAATTTCCAACCACATCACCGGTGTTAATTTTGACATCAAATTTTGATTTAGTTTTAGTCTTAGTCTTGTGATTAAAATGTCAATTAGTTTTAGTCATAATTTAGTTATCTGAATTAATTAGTAATTATTATAAGAATATAGTCGACTAAATCTACAGTCAATTCAGTCGACTAAAATATAAAGGGTGTAAAATGTGAA
>JAUZSU010000615.1:13838-25870 GCA_034780255.1 Parotocinclus maculicauda
GTCCCGTCTTCTAACATAGGGCATGTTCGTTTAATCGGACCAGCCGGTTATTAGGACCAAAACGATCACGTCCTGATGTGGTCCCATTAACCGGATTCCACTGTACACACACACACACACACACACACACAGTGAGTGTAGGGGTACACTGGAGTGCCTCCCTGAGCTGTAAATTTGGGGGTTTTGGGTTAGGATCACCTGACAGGATTTTAGGAATAACTTAAAACTGATTATAAATAATAAGAACGCTCCTCTGAACTATCACACTATATCACATCATACGGTTTCCTATAAAAGTACCTTATAAAACTAATATTTACAGTTTTAAAGTCATTACCTCCTGGAATCACGAGACCTTCACTAAATTTATTAAGACTTATATATAAATAATCTGTTAAAGCTTGTTTTTATTTATTCACAGTCAAATAATACGATATGCTGACAATAAAAATGGTGTGATTAAATATTTTAATTGGAAAATCGCTCATAAAAGACTTTTAAGATCCAGTCATTACACTTATTGGTAAGGATTTGTACATTTTTATTCAGAATTGGCCACAATTATTACTAAAATAAAGCTTAATAATAATGACGAGATTATTTTAAATCCACTTTATTCTATCTGACAGGATTGTGAGATTTTCATCCATCTCACACTTATTAGTCCGAAATTCTGACAGGATTTTTAATTAATATGAACGAATAATCATCATATTTATGGATATTAATAAGTAGAGAGCTAATATGAGCTAATCTGAGAGAGATTATGTAAACTTTAAGTTTAGGTTAAGTTTAACAGGCTCATTGTTGATAGCCAGGTTAGCTAATCCAAACTAATCAGAGAATTCTGACTGGATTTTTGTTCAGATCTTAATCTCTCTAAATAAAGTCTGTAAGTTTGTTGTAACGTAAAGTGATTCTGAGGAGGATTTCTCTCACTAACATGAGCTAAAACGCTAAAATGCTAAGCTATCTGAGAGGATTTTAAATCACACCCATTATCGGTCATAACGACCACAGATAAGCACTTAATTCCAGATAATCTGACAGGATTTATCATTTATATTCACAATTAATCATAATACTATTCGATTTTAATAAACTGAGAGCTAATATGAGCTAATCTGAGAGGGTTTAGGTAAGATTTTAGGTTATTTTTGATAGCCAGTTAGCTAAACAAAACTAATCTGAGAGAAATCTGACAGGATTTTTATTCACAACTGCTTTAAATTTCCAAGAATCACAGCTAAACACCTAATTCTGTGTAATTTATATAAAACATATAAAAAAAATAAGCTTTCAGACCCTGTACCCTGTATAATCTATCATTATTAGCTTTATATAACCTTCCCCTCCAGATAAAGTTATTTATTACTTTAAATACGTGTTTAAATCGGTGGATTTATCTGGTTTGTTGTTATATTTTAGGACATAAACACGTCCCAAAACTAAATGTGTCTTTCTTTGTGTAAAAGTTTCTCACCAGCCTGATGAGCTATGAGATTATTTTTAAATCACACCCATTATCGGTCATAAAATGATAACGATAACGAATTACCGAGTTACCATGAGATAACCTGACAGGATTCTACAAGGATGTTAAATAATTTTTATAATTAAATCACTTTTTATTATGAAGTATCATCTCCAGATCCAAAGCTCTGAAAAACTGAACACGTAGGGCAACAGTGGCAAGGAAAATGCCTAAATGAGGGAGGGGAGCCTGATCACGGGTCGTACCATGATGCCGTAACAGCGACCCGTGCCAGCCCCGGACTGGCATCCTCACAGCTCCAGAGATTTCTGGTTCAATCTCAGCCCAGAGTGGAGTTTGCATGTTCTCCTCGCGTCCGTGTGGGATTTTCCTCCACGTTTAACAGACGTGTTCGGTTAACCGGCGTATCTAAAAAGTGTTTCCACCTGGCGCCCAGGTTTTTATGGTATCGCCCTGTACCACAGCGGGCATTTAAATGACGTCTTATGCTGTCAAACTGGCATTAGAGACCCGGAGTGGGCACTTACATATGACCTTGGCAACAGTGGCAAGGAAAATGCCCAAATGGTGTTAGGACTGAAATTACAGCTTAGATATTACATATAATTAGAATTAAAAATTAGGTTTATTACAATAGAAGCTAATTATTAAAAAAAACAGAGCATTTATAGAAAAAACAGAGAATATAAAACTGTAAAATAATAAATAAATAGAGAGAGAAGTTAAAATGATAATGTAACCCCATACGGGGAAACAGAAAACATTTTAGCAAAGTAACAATAAAGGAGATTTTGAAGAAGCGTCTGAAATCAGCAGCTCTCCAAATCTCTAATTGCATGCCACCTCAACGCCAACAAACTCTTTGGAAGCTTTTTCCTTTTATCGGCCCACAAACACTAACTGGTCCGTTACTGGGATCTGTAATCACACTGGTGCCAATTAAAGAAGCATTAGGTAGAAAGTGCAGAGCGTAAAAGTCAGGGTGAGAGATATGAACTCTCCAACATCTGGCCTCAATTTAATTTCATAATAAAAAGTCAGACAGTGTGAGGTCACTCTGGGACACCGCTGGGGTCAGACGGGGGATAACGAGCCAAATTTATCTCTTAATAGCAGAATAAATTACCATAGCAACCCCCAGACATGTTTACCTCCAGGTTTTAACGAATGGTTTTCAGAGATGAACCAGTAAAATATGGAAGCTGATAAGTTGATCCACCTATCAGACCTGGCTCAGGTCGTGCCCTTATACTGGGACACTTTATGGGATGTGCCAACTGACCTGAATGCATGCCCTAGGAACTCGGTGGCACTGCCATCCCCTTACCACAATAACCCGGGTTTAAGTACCAGCTGTTGCTTCTACCCAATGTGTACACGCCTGACTGGCCGCTCCTGAGGGAGGGGAGCGTACCATGATGCCGCAACAGCGACCCGTGCCAGCCCCGGACTGGCATCTTCCAAGCTCCAGAGATTTCTGGTTCAATCTCAGCCCGGAGTGGAGTTTGAATGTTCGGTTAACTGGCGTATCTAAAGTGTTTCCAACAAGTAAGCTGCCAACAGGGCAAGATCGGCATCAAGCGTGCTCAAACGGGCTCCTGTGGTATCGGTGCTGAGGGACTTCGCCCTGTACCACAGCGGGCATTTACGTGACGTCCCACGCTGTTAAACTGGCATTACAGACCCGGAGCGGGCACTTACAAATTACCTTGGCACAGCAGGACAGATGCGACGACGCGCCGACGCCGGGCGGCGCTGAAGCCGGCACCGCGAGTGGCCCCGCCGTTTCGGACCCGCTGTCCTGCATGATCTCTTGGATCTGTGCCAGCTGCTGGCGGAGAACCTGCTTCTGATGGAAGCTGAAGGCCGGGTGATTGGCAGCCATGGTGAAGAGCAGGAGGAACTGCTCGCCGGCGCGGCCGTCGCTCAGTCGCAGCCCGTAGTCGTGGATGATGGTCTCGACGTGCGTGAGCGTCCGATAGAGGACGCCTGCGGCCGTCCGGTTGTCGGAGCCCAACAGGGCCAGCGAGACCAGCAGCTTGCTGCGCACCACCTCGTCCGTCACGTTGGCCAGCAGCGCCAGGTCGGCCGGGTTGTTGGCCTTGATCTCCGTGTCCCTCAGAGAGTGGTAATCCTTACGAGCCAGATCTTCGAGGCACGACCCGAGGAAGCGCAGTTCGACCGGGACGCACAAATCCAAGAGCCCGCACAGGAACTCGGCCCTCTGAGCCGAACTCAAGCCCGAGAACCAGCGGTAAACCCCTTCCCTTTTCAGGTAACACCTGTTCTCCACCATTTTGGCCTTTACAGAGGGTCGGCTAACTCCCTATGCTTTGTTCCTAGGTAAGAAAAAGTCCCCAAACTCCACGGACCACTTTAGGAAGCCATTCCGAGTTCCTGAAACGCTGAAGGGGTATTGAACGGGTCTGACCATCCAGTTCACACCGGTAATTAATTTACACCGTTAGCATCCATCGTGACCGTTCCTGAACGTGCCTCCATCCCTGCCAAACTGATGGATGATCCTCCGAGGTGCAAACGTGCTTTATTATTGAAACATCTTTCAGAGGAAACTCCAAACTCTTACCTGAACCTTCACCAGGAGCTCAACAAGCCTGCCATCCCAACAACAACAACAAGCCCAGGCTGTAAAAGGTGTGGAGAAAATGAGAAAGAAGTCCAGATGAAGTAAATATCTCCATCTACAAATACTCAGTAAAGTCTGGAAACCTGAGAGGATTGAGATCGTTCTTATTCCACTACTCCAAAGTTGGTCTACCTGAACTTAGAGAAGCTTCAACAGCCAACAATAAAACAGCGTCCCTCCTCTTACAGGCTTTATTTAATAACTGTAAAAACATAAAATAACTGGGTTTTAGGAACCAAACGATCCTTCAGATCCATCCTGGAAATCCCGAACAAGCCTGAGAACGAGTTAAAGTTCTACAAGAAAGTCCTTAATTCGAGCTTTCCTGATCAGGATCAGGCTGAAGGACTCAGCGGGACTGATGGTGAAGAAGAAATGCTCCGTTTCCTCCTCATTTTATTCATGACTGCTTTGTTTTTTCTGGGAAGGAAAAGTTGGAGTTGTGCTGTTCTCCTAGAGCTCGTGCTCACGGTTTAACACCGAAAACCCTCCGTACAATCCGGCTCAGAGACTTTAAAACGCTCTTGGTCCTGATTAAATCCATTTACAAGCTTCTTCTAGAGCCCAAAAAAACCGTCACAATCCGATAAAACCGATAAAACCGATCAAACCGTTATAAACAATCAAAGCATCCGAACAATTTCATCCAAGTCCAGCAGATCAGCTTCAAGAGTTTCTACTATCGGAGCAAAACAGGCCACAAATCACAGCTCGGAACACCTTATTAAGCTTTTAATATCACACCCGAGTCTTGTTCTGCTCCTCCTGCGTTAGATTTGAATCCAAAAACGAAGAAACAAACTCGCTTTTTAAGCTCCTTTGCCTTTTTTTATCCCGTCGGGAAGTCGAGTTAAAAGCAATAACGTTTCTACCCCGTTTCTAACTCCGCACACTAGCCCCGCCCACGCTGCATTCCCATTGGCTATGTGCTCTGTCCGTTATGCTGTTCTGCGCTCTGATTGGCTAGGCCGTCCCACAGGGCAGACGCTTAGCTCTCTATTGGATCTCAAGCAGGGGATTAAAGTAAATTCATATCACATATCACTGGCAGGATATATAATCCATCTAAAAGCACCGAAATCAAGGCCTTAAAGGCGTATAAATTACTAACCCCCTTTTTAGGCAAAGTTAGTGAGTGACGTAAAATCATAATAACATGAATATTATGTATATAGAATATATCCTAACATTGAGCTGCTATAATATTTATGATCCATAACGAATTAAATAAAACGAATCCTGGACCTGTAGACGGGTAATTTATCTTTATAATAAGGAGAAAGAGAGGGAACAAAAAACAAAAAGAAGAATGAACAAAAAACATTTTCGGATTATTAAGCACTGTCTCCACGTGGCCACCAGAGGGCAGGATTTTGCTGTCTATCGCTAAACCAGTTCTTAAAACTACTAAATAATAATACATGCATCAATAATAAATAATATTTGCACCCTACAGTAATAATAATAAAAAATACTAATATTACCAGCCCACCAAAGCAAAGCCGCTGCTTACTCTGCATTATATAAAGCGTCCCTCGTTAAGCACGTCATAATAACGACCGTCCGGACCACAAGCCCACATTTGGTGCCTCCAATTCCAGGCGAGGCTTGGCTTTAATAAAAACACCACCTTGTGTGTTTAGGCGCCACAAAAAGCACGTAAATTTAGGATTAAGGGGTTTGTTTGTAGCGCTGCCGCCGCGCAGCTACTGTTCGGTATGTAGGTCTCTGATCTCCAGCATGCAGAGAGGGACAGCGGCTAGGAAAGTGCGCTGCTGTTGCTTTAAGTGCAGAGAGAGCGTGATGCCTCTTTAAGTGGAGGTAGAGATTCGGTGCAGGCCAGGGGGATGGGAGGGGGTGTTTGGCTCCTCCTGTAATGAGCAGATCTGCGAGAGAGAGAGAGAAAGAGAGAGAGAGAGAGAGAGAGAGAGAGAGAGAGCAGATAAGCATAAAAGCTAAGCAGTGATCTGATCCAGGCGTCCACTCTCCATCCTCAGCATCAAAAGCACGGATTTAATACGGATTTATTTCTGACAATCACTCTCCGGATTGTGATTCTGACCTGAAAGTGAGGGGGAGGTGCTGTGCAGAGAGAGTGAGAGAGTGAGAGAGTGAGAGAGTGAGAGAGAGATCGTGATGGTGATGGTGACGGTGATGGTGAGGGATACAGAGAGGGCTGGACGCAGGAAATGGGATTAATAACGGATTAATAAGAGTGGATTCTCCCGAGCTTTAATCCTGATCCTGATCCTCCTCTGGGCGGGCGCGGGCGCGGGCGCGGGCACGGGCGCGGGCGCAGGTGCGTGTGCTTGTGTTCGTCTGCGCGTCTCGCTCTGCTGCAACCTAAAGCAAACCTGCATGATCACGCGCCTCTGTTTTTTTCCTCTCCTCCCTGGCTGCGTGATGTCGGGCGGGGGGTCCGGGGACTGACTCCGGCTCGTTCCCTCTGTGGGATTGGGGCTCTCTGGGGTGGAGCCTGTTAGTCGTGCCGAGGGTCGGGGCCCACTTTTCTCCGGAGAGGCTCGGCGGCGAGGGGCCGCTTCCCCCGGTTGCGCTGGCGCGTGATGGCTGGCGCGGGCCTTCCGCCATCTCCAAGACGCAGCCGCAGGAGACCTGCCCGGGAATAACAAGATCAGCTCCGGTCATAAATAAGCCTGAGTAAGGAGGATGGTGTGAGCGGGCACTGTGGCACCTGTCGGATTCGCTGCCACCCCACAACTTTTTTTGTTTTCATTTCTGACAGGGTTCTTTCAGTTTCTACCAGGTGCCAACGGCTACCCCGGAGATCTGTTTGGCCACCCTAGGCCTGGGATGACCATGCTTTCACGTTCGTACCTTGCCACCCTCGGGCACCGTTATATAGCCGAATCGCCAATCTGATTCCGCCAGCTCTCTTCCTCCCCGTTTTCTTTCATTTCCTTTTTCTTTTTCGCGGATCGCGGACTTTGCCAAGCCCTATTTCATGCATGTCCACTGGCGGCAGGTTCAACTTTGACGATGGGGGGTCTTACTGCGGCGGGTGGGACGAAGGCAAGGCCCACGGCCACGGCATCTGCACGGGGCCCAAGGGCCAGGGAGAGTACGCCGGCGCGTGGAGCCACGGATTCGAGGTCTTGGGGGTGTACACGTGGCCCAGCGGGAACACGTACCAGGGCACGTGGTCGCAGGGCAAGCGGCATGGCCTCGGCATGGAGAACAAAGGCAAGTGGGTGTACAAGGGCGAGTGGACGCACGGGTTTAAGGGGCGCTACGGGGTGCGCGAGAGCACCGGAGCCAGCGGCAAGTACGAGGGGACGTGGAACAACGGTCTGCAGGACGGATATGGGACCGAGACCTACTCGGATGGAGGTGAGACTCGCCGTCCCTTACGCCACCAAACAGTCCAGGACATTTCGACCTTTGTTTAAGGGTTTTGCTGTGGAGTTACAAAGCTAACATAATTATAAAGGGTAAATGCAGAGTTATGTGTAAAATAGAACAGAAAGTCCTTTTTTTTTTTACTTAAAACCTACTAACTTGCTGTACAAATACTTTTGGTTCTATCTCTTCTCTATTTTTTTCTGCTACATATTTTATTAACACTAAACTAAAAACAGACACGACATCACCGTGTCTCTTAGAATGATGGACGATTTTGCCAGATATCCAAAAGTAAAGAGACACAAATAGATCATGCTGATTTGATCCCAAACCTGATTTCTTAATGATATATTAAAATCTATAGCCTGCTCCATAAAAAACTTATTTGCTTTAGAAAATCAGACACAGTTTGGCCATAAGACTGAACTATAAACCTTAAATAGCTCACTAATAGCATTATGGATTAGTCTAAATTACACAGAATAACAATTAGCCTTTGTTTGTATGTTTGTTTGTTATTATACAGGGTTCCATACAGGTTAGCATTTAAACTACACACTAAATAAAAACTTTAGACTACTAAAACTACATTTCCAGAACCCCACATTCACACTCTGTGCTAAACACCCTACTATACTGTGCTATTAATGCTAATGTAGCCCATGCTAATCGGTTAGCAGCAGCTCTGGTGCTTCAGCAAATCATGTCTGGCCTTGTTTGGCTCTTATAAACAAACCGTATTTAACAACAGAGGTTAATTTTATGAATAATATGTAAATTAATACTATTTACCTCTACATGTCTTTGCTCCATCAGTGTAAATAGAGAGCTATAAATACCGACGCTAACGCGGCTAACTAGCATAGTGTGTGTATCTGAGCTGCTTAAAATCACATTCCTGGACATGTTATTGTTTACATGCTATTTTTTGTTACATTTATTTATCTATTAAGGGTTTATTTTGCACTAGTTTCATATTATACAATTAAAACCTGGTATAGTGTTGGTGGCTACACAGTTTAACTGATCATTTTTAATTCTATTCCCAATTAAATTATATTTACACTGCACCCAAAAACAGGGAGAACAATGATGTACTTTTCTTAAACACTACAGACCTGACCCCCATTATCTGAGTGAGCCCTGTAACTCCAAAACCTCTTATGATACAGAAATCAGCAACAGATATCTCATCTCACCCGAGGTGGGGTATGAAACAGAGAGGTTTAGTGCTCTTTTCTGTATGAAAGTGTGTTTGGATGTGGTTTTGGGGAGCTTTGTCACTGCTGGATTTCATACCGGCTTCCAGGGCGCTGGCCTGATGAGGAGTGTCACTCCTGGGTCCGAATTTATTATGTGATGTCACTCATGATTAATAGAATAACTTTTTAGTGCAACCAATACAATACAAGCTAACGATTAGGCCATGTGCACAGGAGAACTTTTATAGAATTCTTTTATAAACTTTTATATAATACACCCCCTTTCTTATGTGTTTGCACCATGTATAAGGACTTTTTTTTTTTTAGCTGTTTTGTACTGTAAATGTACAGTGAATATTAGCACCAGTACAGTAGAGACAATATTTTGTATATAATTTATCTACATAGATTTTGAGAAAGCTTTTTAGATTTTAACCTGTACTGAGATCAGTCAGAATAACCCAAATAAGCGAGTTCCCTGGCTGGTGCTGACCCCGGATCAGAGCGCTTAAGTGAAGTGGTTAGGTGTGACAGAGCGGGACTGGATTAGGGGTCCAGTAGGTCGTAGCTAAGCACGGGTTTACGTAACACGAAACAAGATCAGACAGCAAATACACACTGCGGAGTGACGTACAAAACACAACAACAACAACTGCTAAGAGCTTATTCATTCACAAATCGTACATCACTGTGGATTCCTGCAGGACTTTGGTGATGTTCCTAAATTCTCAGGAAACCTCACAGAGGGGCACATACGCCAAAATAAAAGAAATGATGGGGATTTTCCACTTTTTTATATTAAATACGATACTGCATTTCGAACTTTTATGAACCCTTTAAAACATTTATATATTTTTTCAACAACACTATCACTATTAAGTCCTAAAAATAAAACTCATTAAACAAGATGAGCTCTGTGAGATAAAATATTACACTCTTTTGGTTAGGCCAGACTTTTTTAATAGCTTGTTTCGTGGATCTGCCGACAATCATATTTGAAGAATACAAAAATATATATTTTTTTGGTATTTCTCGGATCCGCCGCAGCACCAATGGTTAAAATAAAAATAAAATAAATTTTTTTTTAGCTTTTTCCTCCCTCCGGTGGAGAGCCTACGGATTTCTTCTGTTCATTTAATTTTTTTTCCAGATTCACTTTAATTTAATTGTAGGTTACACTTTTTTAATCTTTAAATAAAAATTTATTTACATTTTTTCCTCCTTCCTTGTATTGATTCCACATAGTCCTCAAGAAATTGAAAAGTGCAAATTAAAAGATTTATTTGTATTTTCTCCCTCCTCAGTAGATTCTTAAGTAGGAACATCAGAAGAACAAACAATTAAAAAAGTCTGGCCTTACTAAAGATAAACGACTCTTATGTATGATGTGACCCAGGCAGATCTGTCTGATCTTTAATCATAAATCAGCTTTGCTCCTTGTTTTAATCATTTATTCCTAGACTAAGATCAGCACCTTACATATATCAGAATATTTACTCTTATATATTATATAACTAAATCTTACTTACCTCTTTAACATTGTAGTTTTTTAATCTGTTTTATCGGGACACTTTAGCGACTGATTATTGCTCACTTGCTTTGCCTTAAGCTTCATTGAGTTTAAAAATGAATTTGAGGCCTAGAATAAAGACTTATGGAACACCATGCCACCGAATTATACAGTTTTTCCATTTTTTGTCAAGTGTGATGTAAATCAGGCAGATTTGATGGATTATTATTATTGCCCTTTATAAAGAATGATCTAAGTTCAGTTCTAAAACACTTAACACGTAATCTGGAGACACTTTTCGAGGTTACGGAGTGTGGGATTAAGTGATGAAGGTACAGGTGTCTGGAACCTAACTGGATCCAGTACAAATGTGAGATTGATTACGTTTTAATTATCAGTCGGGTTTTAATAAGAACTGAGGAACGTTTGCACAGGAACACAGGAACAGTAGTCATGCAATCAAATCACTTTTTAAGACAGCGATTATTTTTTATAACAGTGGCAAATTCCGTGGAGAATAACTTACATAAAGCCGTAACAGCGAACCAACAACAAATCTCTCTCTCTCTCTGTCTCTGAATATGAGTGTGTGATGTACAGTAAGTTGCTGTGGAAACACACACCGACTCCCACAGCAGGTCAGCGTGTCATCAGGGACTCGGTGCTCCTGGTTCTGATTGGTCGGCTGACTCTGCTAATGGTGTTTACTTGCTCTGCCCTAATCTGCTCGCCTTAATCACCACCACATGAGAGCTGCAGAGAGAGAGAGAGAAGGTTACAGTGGCTCTATCATCGCTCATCAAACACTCTCAGTGTGCAATAACAACCCAGCAATCACAGATCCATTCATAACATCCACCACCGACATCCCCCAGAGGGAAAGCACAACCATTTTAGGGACGGTTCCTCTGCTGGCTCACTTACCTAAGCACAGATACTCAACAATAAAGCACAACCTCTACAAAACTTCAAAGGTTTTTGCTCTTTCGAGTTTCCAGTCCTTCACTCAAGCCTCATGCCAATCCATCCTCCAGAAAATGGTTCCAGAAAATGGTTCCAGTACTGATTATTCAGATAAGGGGAGCCTTTTTCCTTTATTTCTTATGTAATATATTATCCTCATTATTTAATTCATTGTATGTTTATATATTATTGTATTATATTCTAGTGCTCGAGCATTTGATTTTTTTATTTTATTTTATTAAACACGACTATCAGAAAAAAGTTATAGAAAGTTGTCCGATGATGTAAATGAGATTAAAAATTAATTATAATAATGGAGTAATAAGTGATATATTTATGGTTGAACAGGAGCAGGTTAAACTGGACCAGGGTGCCCCCATATTAACTGTTCAGTAGGGTGTATGGTCACCGAAGAGGGTCAAAACACACTGAGAGTGATGGAGCATGGACAGGATCAGATTCGTTATGAAATATCCCATAATATTTTATTTGAACTATTACTATAATCTATGATTAGATCATTTAGTTTAACTATATAATATCTATATTGTAAGTAGGTTGGGTTTTCAGTTTCTCATTTATAACATTTAAGGATTTTCCTTGCCACTGTCGCCCTATGTTTAAACTCTAGAGATTAATATAAAGAGAAAATACTTAATAATAAATAAGATCTAAAAATAAACCCCCATCTCTTTCCAAACTATCACTGAATAAAAGTGGAGGGTGTAGGTAGAGGTAAACCAACTTACTAACCAACTTGTGGATGTTACAGAGCATCCGGAAAGTATTCACAGCGCTTCACTTTTCCCACATTTTGTTACGTTACAGCCTTATTCCAAATTGTATTAAATTAAT
>JAUZSU010000616.1:0-11400 GCA_034780255.1 Parotocinclus maculicauda
TTTTTCAATGAACAAAGTTGGTAAGTAACAGTAGTTCTTGTTTGTACGTTCGCTATACGTGTAAATCGTACAATAAACTTTTAATAAACATTTAATATGTTATATAGCACGTCCCGTCTTGTAACATAGGGCATGTTCATTTAATCAGACCAGGCGGTTATTAGGACCAAAACCATCGCGTCCCAATGTGGTCCCATTAACCAAAATCGACTATATTAAATTATTTGATATCCACCTACTCACCCACTTACTCATGTTGTGACAATTTAGAGGATATGAGAGGAAATTTGAATTAAATTTGAAGTAATACCTGTTAGTCACAGAACATGCAACCCACACACAGTGAGTTTGGACTAGGAATTAAACTACTAACCTCTGTACCAACAACTGGTCGACTGCAATGAGGCCCAGTGTGAGTGAGCTGTGATGGGACTGGCACCCTATGACCCCGACTCGAATTGTGAACATATAGTATGATAAATTGGCCACACCAAGAATTCTAATTGATTCAATGAAATCCATTCAAGTTCAGTCTTTCCCAAGATCATTCTTAGTTTTTCAAATAGATTACTTATCCCCATGTGTACTCCAGTCCCTTGGAGTTATCCCTAATTACCCATTAACTGCATTTCTGGGCAGTTTTAAAGTTTTAAACGAGCTAGAAACAATCCGTAAGTTATTACACGGTGCCACTATCCATTATGTAAATATAGGCCCAAAGGCTTAAATATGAAATTGTGTCATCTAAAATACTCAGACGTTTGGAAAGAACTTGCAGTTCCCGATAGCCTTTAATGCCCTCTGTAATCAGTAACTATTACTAGTCTAAGAGATGCAGGCGTACCCGCTGCACTTTCTGTAAAACCGCCTGAGCTCATCTTAAATGTACATGGCAGGAAATTTGTCTACGAGCTTTTTATTTTCCCTGTAGTACACTCTCGGCTGCATTAAATCAGTATGTCTATAGGAAGTAATAGACACCGAAGACATTAATGTAACACCGAGCAAACTCGCATCAAGGTATGCATGAGGCTTAATCAGCACTTTGCAAGACTCTCAGTTCATCTAGAAAGAGCCCGTAGGGACAGAAACAGGTAGTCAATACTGTGAAGGTCCTCAGAGTCTCTCAGAGCAATATTGACTAATGAAAAATATAAGAGAGAGAAAACCCAGCATGGATGTAGAGGAGGAATTGATTCTTTGATATTATTGGTCTTGCCTAATTCTAACAAGAAAGCAGAGTCTAATTTACATCACAGGAGATCAGGCGTGGCTCGTAATCCCATCTCCCAGTCCACCATCCCACTAAGACCCATATCAGAGAGATATTCGATAAGGGAAACTGGTTTCACAGGTCACATGACGGTGAACGTAGATGCGATTGCTGTGTGCAAACATTTATCTACTTGAAAACGAGACAAATTGGAAATTGAATGCACTCAAATGTTTGTACAAAATACAAACATGAAAAATGATATTTCAGATATCGTTGTGGTGATTCCATGGTTTTCTTATGTACACATCAGTGTGACGACAAACGGTTACAAGGCCAAAGGTATGTAGCTGCTTTTTAGGCGGTTTTACTTGAATTAAAGCCAGTCTTACCGATCTTTCCCTTATCAGTTTGGGATTTATCCTCTTTTTTAAGATTAAGAACAGGATTTAGTATTTTACTTTTGGCTGAATACGTTATTATGTTAAAAACGTGACAAGATAGTAAATATATGGCATTTAGCAGACACCCATATCCAGACTGACTTACAACTGATACAGTCTTACAATTCAAACAATGGTGGGTTAAGGGCGTTGATCAAGGACCCAACTGTGGCAGCTTGGCAGAGGTGGGATTTGAAACCTGGACCTTCTGGGCCATAGTCGAGTGTTTTACCCACTAGGCCACCACAGTAAATAGCAGTAAATAACAGTCTGTTGGCTTTAACGTTTTACAGAGTGACCCAAATGTGCTTTTTCTTATTGTTAAAGCCATTACATGCTGATGGAAAAAAAATTGAGATTTTTGTAAACCAGCAGTACATGAACTTGAGCTTCTCTATCAGCAAACCTGATTTTCAGGCGAAAATGCAATATTTTATTTGCAATCGGTTTCATTTTTGTGAACTAATCACCGTTGCTTCAGCAGCTCATGAAGCAGCTCCTGTATTTTCAGTCTGCCTCTCCGTTTGTAGCCTTTTCATACTAAGACTGAGTAAAATCATGGTTCCTTTAACCCCTGTTGTTCCCTCTCCTCCTCTGAGTCATTTTACTCGCTTGTAAAATGTTCAGGTTTGGGACGATGTTAAGTAATACATTTTATTTAAGTACAAGCTTAAATTTGATGTGTAATTGGATAGAGCTCCTAAATCAAATATTTTTTAAAAGATTCTGCTCGTGTGTGAAACGGTGACGTGACACTATCTGCGCCCCTTCTTTTTTACTAAATCAAACGTACCCAGTTTTGGCTATTTTTTGAGCATCGACTGAAAAAGACTTGGTTTGTCTTGGTCATTTTTCTACTGGGTGAAAAATGAATACGTCGCATCTGGTGTGTAAAGCTTTAAGAAGTTTAAAAATTGTGTTTAAATGCGTAAAGGCCTTTATCCTGGGTATCCCAGGGGTCAGTTATATGGTAAAACTAACAAATGTATTTAAACATTGCTATAAATATAAACTTGGCCATTTAACTTTTGCATCAGCTGTTCGGATCCGAACCTTTCATGACTGTTTAAAGTAATTTCTTGATTCCTAGTAGAACTTCACCTTAGTGTGGAGCAACTGATCTTTATCTATAACTTGCTCAATACGCAGTTTAGTCGTATACAATAAATAGCTTATAATGCCACAACTAATGGTGTTGTATGTAATGTATATCTCACTAATAAGGTAGTTCTTCTGAAATGTCCATACATTTGGCAAAGGGATTCCCTAATTCAGATGTTTGACAGGATAACCATCGTCCTGAAGCGATGTCTGGAATACAGCACTGTCATCCCAACACCGTCCAATGCTCCATCCTCATTTCATAACAAAGAAGTCGTCTATGATGCTGGACATACAGGGCACCCTGTGGACCAAGATTGATTTTGTTAATCATGTAAAGCATGAAGCATCTACTTTCTAAAAATGATTTCCTGAAAATCAGTTGCCAAAAAGAGAGGTTTGTCCGGTGCACCAGTGTGTTTAACTCGGGGAGGGTGAGGATGGGGACTAGAGCTTTAAAACTATCCACCTCTGTAACGTCTTTCTTGATTTTGGATTGGGTACTGCTCACTCTGACAAACTATGTTTTATCGTTTCAAGAAGTGCAGTTAACCTGGCAGTTTTAAAACTGAATGAACAAGGCCTGTTGGACAAATTGAAAAACAAGTGGTGGTACGACAAAGGAGAGTGTGGCAGCGGAGGAGGTGGTGAGAAGGTTAGCCACTATGTTGACAAACGTGGGTAAAAAGAATCCTCAGCAACGGGCGCATCTCCCGGGGCCACAATACACACACACACACACACACACGTGCACACAATCCAGCCTCATTCAGCGAGACAAGAGGAAAGCAGTTACTGTCAGAGCACAAATATTCGCTTCAGTCGAGCCCAAAGTCTGCTGTTGTGTAACCACAAACACACACTTTACTTTTTACACAATTATGCCCTTAACTGTCAGAATCTCTGGCACTTTTAAAAGAGGTATAACGTAAAATCAGTTCAGTACAAATCTGCAGTAGAAGTTTCAGACTGCCTCTGGAATCCAGTCACAGTCAGGTCACTGTAAAGAGCATAACTATACTGCTATCAAGTTTTTATACATTAATTTGTAAACGGATGCATATGGAGAGAGCTGAACAGTGTGCTCTAGTATATCTCATTATCACTAATAAGTAACAATTAAATGTGAGATTGTTAATGAGTTAATCCACCAGTGAGATCCACTAATCAGATGTGCCCCTTTTTAACAGTCTTAATAGCAGAAGTATTTGGACGGTACTAGGCTTGTCTCACTTATTTACAGGACAGACAAATCACGCGTATGAAGGTGATGAAATAACGATGGGACAGACCTGGACTAATCAGAACATAACCTTAACCATATTTAGATTTAGAGGACCTACACGCCCTTAGATTAGGGGTGTAACGATACACGATGCCCAAGATTTGATTTTCTTACCATAAACTGTTTAATAAAAGACATTCCTAAACTGTAAACGATGCATATTTTCTTGTATGTTTTTAAAAGAGCAAAAAATACAAATAAAAAAAGTTAGTCTCCCAAAAATAAATTAGTAGAAGCAGCAACAGTAAACAAACGTTCTGTAGATTTACCACAGCTTAAAAAGAGTGAAAACGTTCATTTTTGTGTAAAAATGTAAACAAAACGAATACTTCCTTCACTCTAAGGAACCAAATATTATTTTTCTTTACAATTTATACAATATTTGTTTATTTAAGATGTTGTGCAGCTACAATGGAGCACTTGTTTACAATAGAACGATAGTTTTGTTGCTATTCTAACAGATTGAGCAGATTTGATTATATATATTTTATTATATTAAATTAAAAATCAAAAGAGACAAGCAAGTTTCCATTCTTAAAAAGAAAATTGAACAGTGAAGGCATTCATTCATGTATTGAAAAATAAAAACGACTGCAGAAAGCAAAAAATATCAAATTTTGCGAACGATTAAAGCAGAAAATGTACAAAAAACTCACAAAAAAACCCCAAATATAATACCTTTGGTGTTTGCCAATAGTTGTGGGCTAACAGTAACTGCGTCCGCACTTTGGGAATCCAGGCTGCGGCAGCATGTGCCCGTTGCCCAAAGCGATGGAGCGGGGTCCCCTTCATATGTCTGTAGCTCCAGTACCAGGCCTTTGGGGAGCATAGAGACATGTACTCTGGTGGGACCCTGCACTCCGTCACTTTGCCACTGCAAACTGCTGTGTCAGAAAGCTATTGTAACTGAATAACATAAAATAACATGTCCTATGATGTTATTTATGTTATTTCCCCTGCGTGGTTGAAGAACTCCCGTAAACCTTGCCGTTTTGAAACTGAGTGAATCAGGCATCTTAGACAAGCTGAAAAACAAATGGTGGTACGATAAGGGCGAGTGTGGACCCAAGGACTCGGGAAGTAAGGTCAGTCTCCTCCAGTCTGGGACCATCACTGTTGTCTAATGCTCGCACAGGCAGACATGTGAGAGTGAGCGAGGAAAAGTCATGCATTTAGGTACAGCATGCACTGGCTGAGGGAGATGATGTCAGTTATACTATACATCATTTATGTAATAAGACCATAGAACTATTGTAACACGTACTGCATGCCTTCCTCAGATTCCTTCACTGTGTTCAATGCCATGGAAATAAGGGCTAAACAGGACCTGAGAGGAAAGCTTACCGTATTTTCTGGATTAAAAGCACAATGGTAGTTCTTCCCATTCGGGTTTGTTCTGCGTTTGGTGGATCAGGCGTCACTTTAAACAACTGGCGGGTTTAATTGAGTGTGTGACACTCTGGCAGATGTTCTGCTGGAAAACTTTGGGTCCAGGCATAATAAACTAGACCAAATATACCTCTTCATAGGAATAAGAGGGAGGCAGGTGAAAAGGTGAAGATGCAAGGAGTGGGGTGGGATGGGTTTAACCGTACAGTCGCAGCCGACTCTCGGTCACTTGATGGATCATCGATGTGATCCGTGAAGTATTTCGGCAGGATGGTGGAGTAGTTTCCCATTGCTTTCTCCACCCCTCCCCATTTATCTGGGCTCGGGACCGGCGTGCAGCTGTTTCCAGTTACACGGCTGGGGTGTTTTTTCATACGCAAGTCAATGACAATTTGTAGACGCTAATTAACCTAACACACATGTCTTTGGACTATGGGAGGAAACCGGAGTACCCAGAGTAAACCCACACAGACACGGGGAGGACATGCAGACTCCACACAGAAAGGACTCCACCCTGGGACTGAACCCTGGACCTTCTTGCTGTGAGGCAGAGGTGCCCCTACCCCCAGTGGGGCTGTGTTTGGGGAAGGAAGTCTCGAGGTGTAGGCTGCAGATGTTGCAGTTCCCCTGCGTGTTTGTGTGCGCACGCGACCTCTAATCAACACTTTTTGGGGAGTGTTCTTGGTTTTTAATTAGCGCGTGCCTGACGCATCCTGCAGCTCCATTTAGAACGTGTGTGTGCATTTGTGTGTGTGTGTGTGTGTGTGTGTGTGAGAGAGAGAAAGGGGGAGACAGAAAGGGGGCAGAGGGAGAGAGAGAAGGTGCGCGCGCCTCCTCTCTATCGCATCGCGCGCAGGTGCGACGTTCCACGCGTGCCGAGCGGCTTTAAGCGCGCGCGCATCCCGCAGTGGCCATGGCGGAGGATCCGCATCTTGGTAATGCCCCGCAGGAGACAGAGAGAGAGACAGAGAGAGGGACAGGAGGTGAGGAGACAACAGAGGGACAGAATGAGGAAGGACGCCGGGAGACTTTCAGCATGGAGCAGGGGATGAAGATCAGCGACGTGGAGAATAAAGGTGTGTGTGTGTGTGTGTGTGTGTGTGTGTGTGTGTGTGGTGCTTAAAAGCTTGTGAACCCTTACGAATTTTCGTTAAGCTGAAACAGCATCAGTCCTAAAAGTAGCCTAAATGAAGAGAGACAAAATATTACACCTTGCTATTTATTTACTTATATATTAAAAATACATAAGTGGCTGAAGTGGGAGAACATTTAGGATTAGCTGTTCATTTAAATTAAATTAGATTCATGTGATTTAAATAAGCAGACAAACAGATGCAATTGTGCACAGAACTGGGATCTAAGATCAAAAAACCTTCCTATGGTCCACAGAAATGGGGCTGTTTCTGCTCACCTGACTGGAACGGTTACAAAATAAGGTGTGCAGAGTTTTGGCTCACCAAGTCACAAGCAGACAGACTGTATACAAATTGAAGAATTTAAGAACAGTGCTACTTGGCTGACCAACAAGGCATGGAATTGTATGTGGGGTCACAAAAAAAAAACAGAGAGCAACATCCAAGCAACTAAAGCCCTCTCACACGGGTCCATCATCAAGCCAAAACTGACCAACAGTGGTGTGCATGGTAGGGCTACAAGGAGAAAGCCAGTGTCATGGCACACTAATAATCTAGAAGGGCATAGTAAAATGACAACAGTGACACCAAAATGGAGTTTTTGCTTTAAATTAGAAATGTTAAGTTAAGAAAAAACTGCATTCCAGAACATGAACTTTATCCCACCTGTGAAATATGGTGGTGGTTATTACCTGTTTGCTGCCTCTGGCTCACCATCGATGGAAAAATAAATTCTGTAGTATACCAGCAAATAATCATGCTACCAAAAATATTTAAAAATGAATCAAGTTTTGCATGATGCTTTGAATAAGCCAAGTAGTGACCTTAATCCAATAGAAATGTTGGGGAAGAAGTTCAAATTAGGAAACCCACCAACATCCCAGAGTTAAAGCTGTTATCTACTCAGGTATGGGCCAAAATCCTCCAACAGTAACACGATAGATATTGTAACTAAAGGCTCACACAGTTTTGCCACAAATATTAGGACATATTTCTGCAGAAATGTATATTTTAAAGGGTTCACAAACTTACGAGCACCCCTGTAGTCTGCTAATGTTTTATACGACATACTGTACTACCTACTGTATTATATTATACTGACTAGACCAGTAGAGAAGAGAATAAAAGAGAAACAGAAGGACTACAAGTATGTATGTAAAACTACACAGTGTTTCTATATGGGAAATAAAACTGATCAAATGGATAAAGAGTGTAGAATGTGATCATAATGTTACACCTTGGCTCATATCACACCTCTGGTGAGATGAGGTCTGTTTTGTTCCTCCAGGTTAAAAGGATTAAAATTCCAAAAAACACATAGCCCATAAAAATGAGTAGTCATAACTACTCTACTTCTGAAATGATGATCCCAGAAGAAAAGTCATCATTTTGATGTTAATCTTGTCTTCCCATTTCTTATATATCATAAGTAAAAAGCTTAATGTACAAAATTATAGAGAGTATCTATGAGCAGTAGTAATTAAGGAAAGTTTGATGTTCTTAAATTTTAGTTTAAGTGCATTAAGCCACGTTAAGCTTTTTGCTTATGGAGGTTTAAATGGGAAGAAAAAGCGTAAGACATGTAAAAATGATTACTTTTCCTTTGCACTATCTATATTCATAATTTCAGGAACTGGGAGGTGCTTATTACCAGTAGTAACAGAGAAGCTTGGTTTTCCTAGGCTCAGCGTTCTTCAGATTGAGTTACAGGATTATAAAGTGCTATATTATACTAATATTATACTATAATAAATACCAGCCCAGCTGTATGATGATATAATTAAAGTATTATGCTGTACTACACAGTGCTCTACTATCATCCGCAGTAACTTAACAACTTATACATTTTTCACTTATTTCTGGCTCTATTTTGTCATGCTTATATCATTCATAAGTAATTGATTGTGTTATTGATTGGATTTAATTAACAGACCTTTTGGAAAGCAGCCTGCGTCTGAAACCCCACGAAGCTCAGAATTACAGGAAGAAAGCATTATGGGTATCGTGTGTGTCCATCTTAGTGACGATCATCCTCGCCATTGCTGCTTTTGGTAAGTAATTAGTTGTCATCCCTAAATCTTACTGTATCCAAAGCTCGTATTACAGCTGTAATATTAAACAATATTTAATATAAGAGATGTTTACTCACTCATTAGAGCCACCAGTTTACCTAACGTCTTTTGAACATAGGAGGAATCTGGAGTACCAGTAGAACCCGGGAGAACCTCTCATAGATATCTCTTATTCAAGTAGAAGTTCTTTGCTCCTTTAGGAAACCCATCCATCTCAGACTAACCCATTTCTGGTTGTTGGAAAGCTCCCCTGTAGTGGCAGTGCCATCCTAGTGAAATTTAACATGTTTCCTGTAAATATTTCAGCTTTGCAGATGTTACTAATGTAATTTTTAACACTGAGCTCATTATCGATAATGAGTCCTAGAACAATAAAAAAAAAACAACAACAAAAACTGATCCAGGGAATTACTCTCCCACGCTCATTTACAGCAAATGAACGATCCACTGTATCAAAAGTGGCGTTCAAATTCAACCAAAACAGATCGTTTTTAGATATCGCCCTTGTCTCTGTTATTTTTTCTTTATTTACATAGTAAAAATCATTAGATAAAAGACTGTACGTTAACATCGTACAAACCCAAATCAGAAAAACTCAAGCTAGATGTTATTTTACCAAAACGTTGTAAAAAATCCTTAGAATTAAATGTTCACTTGTTCTATCTTGGAGCTTTCTACCATGACTCATCCATCTCTACTCCTGTCTGAGTCTGTGTCTCTTGCCCTGCTTCTGTTGCTCGGTCGCTTGGTCCTGAGCAAATGCTCTCATGTAACAGTGTATAAATTAGATGGATGTTATCGTGGACTCAGAAGCAAGTGAGATAGAACTCAAACATCAAATTCATCTATAAGGTTGACCATAAATATTGGTTTTTGATTTATGACGGTACAAAGCGTGAATATGCCTTCCTCTGATACGGTCTAATCAAAAGTGTTATCAGATGTGTTGGACAAAGAAAGACCATAGATCCAGATCTGGAGAAGATCGAGCTTGCTTCAGCACATTCTGAAGCACTCTAGAGGCCTGATATAAAGGCTACGTCAGGATACAAGCGTATTGCTGAGTCAGCACGATCGCAGTAAAAGGCAACACTAGGCTTTCTGGCTCTCGACTGAAATGCTAATACACTCTTAATGGAAACGAATCCATGTTCTGTTGGACTGTAAGACTATTAACGAACAAAGTCCTTCCTTAACCTATATAATCCAGTACCAGGCGAGCTATTATCCACCCAAGCTCAGCAGTCTAAGAACTACTACTTTAAAAATCTAAATCCAGCTGATTAATAAACATAATTCAACTGAAATTGGACACAAGGGCAGGAACAACCCTAGAAGGGGCACCAGTTCATCGTAGGGCACACACTAAGGGCTGGTTTAGAGACACCAATTTACCTAACACGTATGGCTTTGGACTGTGGAAGGAATTCGGAGTACCCGGAGTAAACCCACGCAGACACGGGGAGGACATACAGACTCCACACAGAAAGGACTCAGGCCGCTCCACCCTGGGATTGAACCCAGGACCTTCCTGCTGTGAGGCAGCAGCGCCACCGTGCTGCCCGGCATATGTTTTAGTTGATCAAATTATAATATTTGAAAGTATAGTTTATGCATAAGTTTTATTTTGTTCTTTTGCTTTATTTTACAATTATAATATAAAATATACTATAAGTCAACTTACAGGTACTACTTATGTACTGATATCCCACTAATTCAGTTTAAAAAAATACATTTTTTAGTACACTCCACTGCAAATATAGTTGTAAGTTTCTAGGAGAGTATAGTTTACTACTTTATTATATAAGCACCAAATTAGCACTAAGTTTCCCTTTAGATATCATTTTAATACTTTGGGTTAGTATACTTTACGTAGACCTTGGGGTGGTGGGTAGCACTTTATGTATAAGGCAGGAATGCCTAATTATACCTTTATTATTACAACATTAAGTATAAGTATAAAAAAAATACTTAAAGCTTATTGTGTATTTTTCAGTATAAGCCAATTCTACTAAAGTATAATATTAACTATATCTTTAATAAGCACTGAAAGCACAGTCCCTTATTTTAAGTTTAGAAGAACTTTACTAATAGCACCCTTAAATAAACTTCTTTTTTGTAAGGAAGTTGAACCTTTTAAAACTTTTGAGACGTTTTTTCACCACACTACTGGGGTGAATGCTGTTATTTTGTACACACCTCAGAGAATCCAGCAACCAACCATCTGGGTTTATGCTACAGTTGCCACTTTTGCCCATCAAATAAAAGGATGATTTTAACCACGGAGTGTTTAAATTTTAGATCCTCACTATTTTGCAGATATGTCACAAGACTCTAAAGCTAGAATTCTACTGGGTTTGTTTCTAGGCTTCTCATTCTTCTTTCTTTATACAGCCCCTACCACAAAGATTATTATATGATTTACTATGCCAGTGTTACTGCTGCCCTGGAAAATGTGCAGTACCCAGTTTACTGATGGACCTGGCACATGGGAGGGCTGGTATGTTATGTTTAGCAACACTCATTTGTTTTCTTTTCTCTTACTGTCTACTAGGAATGTAAGTCCTGGGTAAATAGTACCTAGAAAGGTGAGCAAACAGAAAGGCTGCTTAAACAAGCAGGAATGTTCTAACTTTAAATCAGCTAATATACATCCTGTTCCTTACCTGATGCCAGAAAGATCATAAATACAGTCGAATCCGGTTAATAGGACCACCGGTTAATGGGACCAGCCGCTTATTCAGACCAAATCCTAAAGTACCGA
>JAUZSU010000616.1:16739-38136 GCA_034780255.1 Parotocinclus maculicauda
CCACAGATGTGGCAGGAAGAGGTATTGACATTCAGGATGTGTCTATGGTCATCAACTATGATATGGCAAAGAACATTGAGGGTAAGGGTTTCTTTTTAAAATTATTCATATATATATATATATGTATGTATGTATGTGTGTGTGTGTGTGTGTGTGTGTGTGCGCGTGCGCGCGCATTTATATGCATTTATGAATGTGTATGTAAAAATCTTAATTTGTGACGTTTTAGATGAGAGAATTTGGTGAAAATAACAATAGCTGTATTGTACATTTTAACATTCTTATTCAATTACAATACATAATTATGATTTTCTTCCCTGCGTGCTTTTAGATTATATCCATCGTATTGGTCGAACGGGTCGTGCTGGAAAGAGTGGTGTAGCCATGACTTTCCTGACCAAAGAAGACTCGGCTGTGTTCTATGACCTGAAGCAGGCCATCCTCGAGAGCCCTGTGTCCACCTGCCCACCTGAGCTTGCCAACCACCCTGATGCCCAGCATAAACCTGGCACCATTCTTACTAAGAAGAGGAGGGAAGAGACCATATTTGCTTAAGGGGCCAAATGGGGCAGGTCCAATTCTGTAAACATGGCTTTAGTTGTAATGCACTCTCAGGTGTCTCCTCTTTTCATTTGTCATTACTTATCTACATACATTATGTATTCATTTTAAGCTGCAAAATTGTGAAATCCAGACTTTCCTTAGATGAGCAAAACCAGTTAAGGACATTCTATTGTTAATGTTGAACACATTTGTTTCTATGAGCTTGTAATAAAGTCTGCTTAGCTGATCCAGCTTCCAGAGAAAACTGTGATATTGTTTGTTTTTACATCAAACATTAAAATAAAGCCACTGCAGCATTTTTAAAAGTACATAAAATGTTTTGTTTATTATAACTTTGATTTATTTCAAAAGTAGCCATTCTATACAGCATCAAGCACAGCTGTTTTCTTCAGAAAGATAGCTGAGAGGGTGTGAACACAGTTGAATTGTCTGTTGGGATCATAGCTAATGCATTTATTGCATTGCAAAGCACACAAAAATTAAAAGTGAAACATATAATAAGGTTTTACATTTATAAGATTTGTATTGCATACAGAATAGAAGACAGATCAATACAGATGTACCCTCTCTAAAGGTTGTGCTTCTCAGACCCCAAAACAAGCAAAGCAATTTTAATGTACAACCCCTGACAGAATTTATGGAATCACCACACAGCTGTTAACATATTTTACTCTGTAGCAAATAAACAAATTACAGATTTGTGAATTTTTTTTGCTTAAAAGGTTCACATCCTGGCTTTCTGAGACTAAACTTAAATAATTCAAATACTTTAATGGTATGTTAAATTATGGAATTATGTATCACATATAAAAAAGCTAATTAGTCTGCAGTTAAATGAAAGTTTGTGTAACGAGCTGTTGGACTTCACATTTTGAGAGAAAAAATGGAGAGGAAACATTGGAGAGTCTGTGTATAGCTTAACTAATGACTTGATTATAACTCTTATACTGAAGTTTGATCATTTGCACTTTGCTCAATGGTGTCTTGACCAACAACGCAATACAAGTTTCCAAACTGCAGTTTGAAATAAATATGTTAAAATGTGCCTTCCAATACAATTAATTTGGACAATTGGACTATACAAAAGTTTTTCTTTTAAGTTAGTTAAAGTAAGTTAAGCTTTTTCAGTTATTAACCTTAAGTTATTAAGGTTAGAACATACAGGAATGAGAGGGTTTCCCCCATGAGAGAAGAAAATAGCATAAAAGGCTGTTGCTACGTCAATAATGTTCCAGGAAGAAGTACATTACAATTATAGTGTTAAACTTAATTGATAATACTAAAATAGCCCCTAATTTTTATGAGCAGTGTACATGAAACTGCGTCACAACTCAGGTAATGGATACTAAAAACAAGCTCTTAAATAGAAGCATGAGTGATGGATATCTACCGGTTGAGCCCAATAATATGCATTTTTTGATAATCCCATGGTAAATGAGAGATATGGATTAAATTTATTTACTTTAAGATGTTATTGAATAGGTCAATACATGAACCCGTCTGATGCAGGATTTTATCTAGTACAAATGTCTAAATGTCATTGTTGTCTAAGAAAAACACTAAGACCTGAATGAAGTTTTTTGTCAGCTAATGGAAAGTGTGATTCAGAGTGGTTCAGCAGAGTTGCATGGTTATGGTACAAAAAATTGTCTTCGAAGATCTGCTGACAAATGACTATTAAGCATGGAGGTAGAGGTGCCACTGTGTAGGAGACTTTTTGTAGCTGCTGGTAGTGGTAAGCTACTGGTAAAATCAATGATTTGGAGTAAAAGAACACACTGCAGAATGGCTTGCTTCCCATAATTAAAATGGATTTCTAAAGTGGAATGAGAAAGATTTAACAAGTTTGATGTAGAATATTATTTTTCATGAGTGAAATCAGGGCATTATAAAAGCCTATGGAAGAGTGAAAGAGTACTAATTGTGATTGTTCTTGAGGTTTTCACAGTTCATTCTTAACACTGATTCTCTAATTTTTCTTCCTCTTGATCTAGAAAAACGTCATTATATACGTTCAACAAAGCTAAAATGTTCAGCTATAAAAATAACGTTTCATATTATAATCTTATTTTGTATATTTGCTACAAAGTCTAAACGTTAGGATGAGCATCGAAGTGTGGTGATTCTATAATGCTTGTGGTTATAGTCACTGTGTTGCTCCACCAGGAAACAAATGTTAAACAATAATATTAATAATCTTTGGTGCATGTATTGGGGTATGACATGCAGGTTTTGATTTAATAGGACCAAATCATGCCCATATTCAGCATGCCTACAATTAAGTCTTAAACCATGGATCTTTTGTATTGTATTTGTATTGATTCTGAAGATTTATATGAATAATAATTAGATCCGACTTTCTCATACACAGGCAATCATAAAGCATTTTCATTGACAAATAGGATTACATCAATATTAAACACACTAAAGTTTAAGACTATTTTAAAGTCCAGAATCATGAGATTTACTAACTCTAGATTACTATGCACTACTATTTTAAGGAATGTTAAAATAGCTGTAAAACATTTCCACATTTATGGAACAGCCCCTAATTTTCTGTGCTCTTTATAAAATATGTGATCTATGCTTATCAGAAATAACAAGAATAAGAATCAGTGCATTACTAAAGCAGACCAGAAAGTGTAGAAAGAAACAATCAGTTGTCATGCAACACTTGCATAGATTTTTTTTCTTTGCCCCACCACCCCCTGGCATGCTACTCCCCCCCCGCCCCCAAATATTGACTAATAGTTACACATAACTGTTAGCTATGGAGAGAGCTAATAAAGAAGTAGTACACAAAAACATTTACATAGTAAACGGTATGGAGAACCTGGAGACATCTCTGGCCTTTAACTTATAGTGAAAATATACACTGATAACTGAAAAATGTATTTGGACCCCGACTCTACTCAGAATTGAATTAAGCAGGTATAAAAATAAATGATCTATGGAATATAGGGAACAGCCATAACATTCAAATCACCTCCCTGTTTTTTCTATATTTATTTGTCCATTTTTTCCGGTATTCTTATCATACATGTGCACTTTGTAGTTCTACAATGACAGTAGTCCATCTGTTTCTCTGCATGCATAAGTAATTGTTTTTTTACCATGTTCTCTAATGGTCAGGATTCCCACAGGAGCACAACAGCACAAATACAACAATGCTCAGATAAGTTAGGGGATATATCATTATGGGATATTTAATTTCAGTGTATTTGGGTGGCGGATCATTCTCAGCACTGCAGTGACTCTGACAACGTGATGCTGTGTTAGCGTGTGCTCTGGTACGAGACATGAGTGCTACTAGTTTTTTTAAAACATTGTACCCACTCGCTGTTCTCTCAGACACACATATCTTATTGGTCCAACCTGCATGCAACTAATCATCCTCTCGTCTTTCATCAGTGGTCACTAGGATGAAGAGTTTTGATTGGTGGAATATTCTTTTTGAATGACATGTTCAAAAAGTCCATGCAAAACACGCAATGCCACAACACAAACCACCATGTCATTATCACTTCAGTGCTAAAAATTGTCCACCACCCAAAGAGAACCTGGTTACAGTGAGATAAAAGAGTATAGAAAAACAGGACTATATTCTAACTGTAGAACTACATAATGTACATATATATTAAAGTGGATCTGACTTAATGGACATGGATGTGATTTAAATGTTATGGCACATAAGTGCACATAGCATAAGTATAAAAACTTTACCTAAATTGTATATAAATCTAGTTTGCACTGTGTGTATTATATGTATTATCGTAGGTATCTAGGTAAGACTATATTACCACAAAGCTATTTTATTTAAATGACTAAATTAAATTTTAAAATGTCTTCAAAAGGCTTTGAACAATAAATATAAGCTCAATTATAATATTAAAAGTTTGTCTGACCTTTGAACACAAGAGCTTTTGTACATGTGAAATTTATGACAAGTGTACTGCAACTTTATATACCCAAACAACACTCAACATTAAATATATCCCCCTTTGTTTTGCCTCACTGGACACTGAGGATAGTTCTGACTGGAAACATTGTAATATATATATATATATATATACTGCTCAAAAATTGAAAGCACTATTCTGAGTGTATATATATACTGCTTAAAAATTGAAAGCAGTATTCTGAGCAGTGTATATATATATATATATTTATATACACACACACATACACACACTACACACACATTTATAGTGTAGTGGGAAACATAAATATTTCATACATACCGATTTTGCCCGTTTTACTAACTACAGAGAATGGAGAGTTCTGTAATTTCTATCGTACATATCATACATATTTTTCGGTACACTTCATCTGTGAGAGACAGATTTTAAAGAAACCAAGAAAATCACATTGTATGATTTTTAAATAATTAATTTGCATTTATTGCATGAAATAAGTATTTGATATAATAGAAAATATAAACTTAATATTTGGTACACAAATGTTTGTTTGCAGTTACTGATGTCAGACATTTCCTGTGGTTCTTCCATTTTTCTTGACCAAGTTTGCACTGCAGCATGGATTTTGGCCCACTCCTCCATACAGATCTTCTCCAGATCGTTCAGGTTTCGGAGCTGTTACCGGACAACATTGAGTTCCCTTCAAAGATATTTTGTTGGGTTCAGGTCTGGAGTCAGGCCATTTCAGGACCCTGAAATGCTTCTTACGAAACCCAGGCTGTGTGTTTCGGGCCATTGTCATCATGCTGGAAGACCCAGCTATGATCCATCTTCAATGCTCTTACTGAGGGAAGGAGGTTGTTGGCCAAAATCTCATGACACATGACCCCATTCATACTCCCTTCAACACAGTGCAGTCGTCCTGTCCCCTTTGCAGAAAATCACCCCCAAAGTATGGTTTCCACCCCCATGCTTCATGGTTGGGACAGTGTTCTTATCCTTTTTTTCCCCCCTAACACGGTGAGTGGACTTCATATCAAAAATCTCTATTTTGGTTCCTTTTACCATGCCTCCGCCAAATCATTCAGATGGTCACTGGTGAACTTCAAACAAGCCTGGACATTTACTGGTATGAGCAGGAAGACCTTGCGTGCCTTGATGGCATAGTGTGTCTTTGAGACTGTGGTCCAAGCTGTCTTCAGGTCATTGACCAGGTCCTCTCGTGGAATTCTGGGCTGATTCCTGACTTTTCTCACAATCATCTTTACCCAACGAGGTAATATCTTGCATGTAGACCTTGTATTTCTTCCATTTTCTAATAATTCTTCTGTCTTCTTACCAAGTTGCTTGCCTGTTGTCCTGTATACAAATTCTTCCTCCTTTGGTCTTGGGCATGGTGGAGAGTTTGGAGTGTGCTTGATTGAGTGTGTGGACAGGTGTCTTTTATACAGGTAAACAGTTCAAACAGGCGCTATAGCTAATGAGTGCAAAAAAGGAGGGCTTTTTAAAGAAAAACTAACAGATCTGTGAGAGCCAGGATTCTTGCTGGTTAAAAATCATACAAAGTGATTGCATGGATTTTTTTAGATTCTGTTTCTCACAGTTGAAGTGTACCTATGATAAAAAATTACAGACCTTTCAAAATTACAGACCTCTCCATTCTTTGTAGGTGGGAAAATTAGTAAAATCGGCAGTGTATCAGATACTTTCCACACTTATTTTCCACATGTATGTGTGTGTGTGTGTGCATATGCAGATACTTTATTACTATCCTGCTGCAGATTTAAAAAATAAAAAAACAAAGAGTAGATTCTGTCAAATATATAATCAAGTGTTAAGGTCTTTTTCAATTCCAATGTGCAAATAGTCATAAAAATCATGCAACATTAAATACAGGAATAAAAGTTAAGGCCAGTTGAAGCTGTTCGAATAAACCTTTACATTGATCAGATTCACGTCATGGTAATCAGACATATCACCAAAGTTTTTTCCTTTTTTTGTCAACTTGATTGGAGAGGACCCACATATACATTTGCGAATTCACTTCCCCTTAAAGTAGCCACCATGTAGCTGGCTACCTAACAACTTTATACAAGACCAAAGTCACAAGTTCATGCAGCAGTGCAGGAGGAAGAAGAGGGTAAGTTGAAAGAGAAAGATCACGCTCACTTCTGATATACAGCCCTGCTCTTCATTGAGGCATCGATAGTCTAATTACAACTAATTCCCCAGCTTTCTACATCTCCTGCTTTCTCTAATTCAGTTGCTTTGTAATATTGTTACAAGTATTACCTTCCCCATTAAATTGAAGAAATGATATGGAAAGCAACGCTAGTGGCTTTAAAAATGCCACAGTTAACAAAAGCAACATTATTTATTAGGCATAACATGACATCTTACAATGTTATCTACATTAATTAAGGCAAAAATTATATTATATTAATAAAAATTATTACTATCCCAGATATTCCCATTTTTATATATTTGTCATGTGCAATTAGCATAGCAAACGCTGTGCTGCATTTAAATACTATTGATATTGTTAAATACTGTAAAATGCAATATACTGTACATATTGCATTATTTTTTGGCATGAATGAAACCAGCCAAAATGTACAATTTTCATTACTTTCCATATTACGTTTTTCATTTATGGAGTTTTTCCATGCCACTGTTACATTTTGGGCTTGAATAATAAACTATAACAAAAAAAACAATGCTTCATTGTAAAAAACACAATATAAGTAACTAAACATTACTTGATCTGTATAAGTAAAAATGATGACATGTAATGCACATTGAGTCCAGGGCAGTTCTGCTACTGCTGACAAAATATACTGCTCACAAACATCAGTGGATACTACAAAATGAAATATTCCTTAATGAAATATCCCTTGATTTTGTGAGCAGCGTATGTGGAATCACTCCACTTGAATATTTACCCCGCTTTTATACCTATGCGAGCATATAAAAAAATCACAGATATGACACCAAACTGTTTTTTAATGGCTGAACTGTCTTTGTGAGGATAATAACAAATTAAATAAAATTACAATTTTATTAAAAAGGTCAAGTAGAGGAAACATATTAAAATAACTATATGGAGGGAAAAAATTTAATCCTGAACCAAAAGGATGGCCTGATTGCTTTGATGAATCGACTTCACTAAGGAAAAACAATATTCTACATCAAGGTAATTTTTTTCTTTTTATAATAGTAAGAGTTGTGTGAGACTAAAACCTATTCTAGGGGTATTTTTCATTTGTTTTATTGTGTATTTTCTATTTTCAATGCTTTAAGTTTTCCATTCTGACATGTTGATGTGTTACTTCGTCTACCCATATGTTCTCAATTTTTCAAGCTTTAAATTTTGTTTATATTTGTATCAAATTTTAAACACAGCTGACTGGGAATAGCCAACATCCTTTGCCACACATGTTGGATTTCCTTCTTAAAAAATCTTATATTCCAATCCATTGTTTCATTCGACAAATGATTATTAAAGTAATTGAATTTGTTTCCATTATGCTACATGAAACCGTTATGTACCGAATGTAGCATAATGGAAACAAACATTATAATGGAAATTAAACATTGTTTGGTGCCATAGCTATGATTTGAATATTTGCTAAAAAGCATAAAAAAACTTGGTTAAACATCTGTGTGGATTCCATAGGGTTAGAGAACTGAACACTTTTGGCTGCAAATACACACAACCTACCTTCTAACTTCTAACCAAATTTTAAAATAAAAAGCTCTTACCATAATCTGTCCATTTTAAATAATTTTCACATTTTAGTGTGCATACTGTACTGGAGAAAGGCAGGTTTTGTCACAGATCCACAAATTGCAGTGCATTTGATTATTGTCAGTTCAAATAGATAGACATATGGAGTGTCATGGGCACAATACTGTGCTTTTGCTTTACATGCTGGTATGTTTTCCTCATGTCATGTAACAACTTCCACTTGTAATGTCTGTATTTAAATGTAGCAAAGATTACCATGCATATACACAAATCAGCCAAAACATTCAAACAGCCTGGGCTGTGTCAATGTTTAGGTAGGTGTAATGCATCATTTCAACTATCCCTGCAACTCTGTTGTATTGCTGTGCCTGCTCCTTCTTATCAATAAGGTAAAGTAGGGATCATCTCGACCAATTACGCTTCAGGATACTCCAAGTGCTGTTGCCACGGTTATCTGTGTTAACCATCTTCAAGACATCCTCTGGCTCTCCAAGCTTCAGGCAAATCGTGTTGAAGAGGTATTGCAAGGGCTGGAAAACTGCAGGATGTGCCCTTTCAATATACTCCAGCACTTTCAGCCTTTTATACTGTGCATTTTCACCAATTAAATAAGAGTTCTTTTTCATCTCTTTTGCATTACAGAATAACATTCTTTGACTCTTCTGATGTTATTGTTTAATTAAAAATGTAATGTTATTGTATTCATTTTGAAATATTCCCTAATTTTTGTGAGCAGTGTATTTAGTCTGTGTGTGGTTTTAATGTTTTGGCTGATTGTTATATGCAAATGATCATGTCAGAAAGCACCCAACTGCCTACAAATATGTGGGAAGACTAAAGAATCCAAACAGCAATCATGCAATCATATTCTGTTCTGTGGAGATGCAGGAATGACGCTGTGTGCTACATTTCTGAATGCTGACATAAAAAAGGTTTATCTAGAACTTTTGCCTCTCTTGCATTTCGACTGTTGGCTTATGGAATTTGGAAATGAAGATGCAACAACATGCTACTTATTAACCGCTTTACATGCAAAGGTTTTCTGTCCTCTTGATCTCTGATCTTCACTAGTACTTGTTTTAAACTCTGCACTACTGCAATAATGTAATGGGCAAATCAAAATATCTATAAAACATGAGCCTGCTATTAGATATATACTGCTCACAAAAATTAGGAGATTTTTCTAAATGAAATATAGCATACTTTTTGTGAGTAGTATATATTAAAGATGTATTATTCCAGAGGTTAGAAGCTTATGTAAACAAATTAAGGACATTTTTGCTTGTGCTCAAGCAGACTTCAAGAGCATCTACAGTTTAGCTGTCTTCAGGTGTCAAGATTATATTATTATGGGAGATTTAACTAGCAGGTGGGGTTGGTGTTTGCTGGCCAGGGGCCAAATTGGACTTTTATGTCATGACTGATGTTGGTTGTCATATATTCTCCTGATGAATATGGCAGGGAAGGTGTGATAGCTCGCATCATGACAGTTATTACAGTTTTGAGAAGTCTCACAAAAAAGTAATGTAAAAAATGACAATTATTTTACCTAAACCTATAAAATAAACCTTTGTGTCTTGTTTTATGGGAGGAACCTTTAAAACTACGCACAAAACCCTATTTAGGCAATTTAAATAATAATTTAATTTTTTTAAATTTTATTTAAGGGATAAGATCAGAATCTCACTTGGAGAATGTTTACTGCCTCATACGCTTTCAGAAGACATTGCTCAGCTGATTAAGTTTTTTTCAGAGTATTAATGATTTTTCAGGACAATAACATTCTAATATCTGAGACAACTGGTCGTAAAGAAAAAATTTTAAGCAGTGCCCCATAGTGCAATAGCTACAAAACAATGCCGTGGAGATCCCATATCTAATATTACCCTTGTAAAAGGCATGCAGCTTTTCCACCATCTGCAAAGTATGTAAACATAAGATACATTTACGTTCTTCTGCATATTCACCATATGAATGCATCTACTCCTGCATTGCTTCTTTTAGCATGTGCACTTCTCTTCTCCTCTTTCTCCATCGTCTGGGTCAGTAGTTATCTTGAGGCCAGGCACGCAGGCGTTGCCGGCTGTTCCAGCGTCCCTGTAAGACCTGCGAGTCTTGCTGCTGCAGAAGCCGGTCATGTGCCTCATGCCCGTTGGCTCTGTGGTTGCCATCTGGGTGACCACTGCTATCCGTGTACAGATCTCGATATGAGTGGGCATGTCGGGGAGACTCATAGTCCTCTTTTTCTTTAACCACCTCTTCCTCATACTCCAGCGGGTGCAGGGAGCGGGAGGCAGCTTGGCAAAGAGAGCGTGAGTCGCTGGCTTCATCCGAGGGCATCAAGCTGTCCCTTTCACCTTGCTCCTCTTGATCTGCAGTAACTGCATTCACCACCAACAACAGCTGCTGATTCTGAGTTAAATAAAAAGAGAATGGGACCTTTAAACAGGTATCCAGGCTATCCTAGAGAAGTAGAGAATATTTCCACCCCAAAGAAAAATGACTCATAGGCAATGGAACCTACATAAAGATGGTACAGATGTAAATACATATTGTATCTACAAATGAATGACATGTACAACATAGATATATGACAGATTGTGATTCATAATCTCAGAATTTGTCAGTACGAAGTACTGTACAATTCTGATTAAGTGCAAAAACAGCATGGTCAAAATACTTTCCTCTGAAGCAAATGGGGTTATCAATTAAAACCATGAAAAAAAATCAGTGAGACTGCATTCACAAAACATACATCTGCTTTAACAGATGAATTTTCTCAGCATATCTTGAACTACCCTTTTCCCTCATAGGAAATTAAAAACCTTCTCTGTACCTACTTAGTAGTGGCGGTCATGGAGAACTTTAACTTCACTTTTGGAGTGATGGAGCACTACATTGGAGTACTGTGAGGACATGGTCAATACCTTATTTGGGTCATTGTGTAAAACTGAAGTACTACTGCGTGTTGTACGGTTATTATCAGTTATAAAATGTGCAATTATTAATGTCCAGTATTTATTGTATTCATGGGGTAGCACGGTGGCACAAGTGGTTGGCAGAGAGAGAGACAGAGATTCTATCCTGAAACCAAACAGTGCCTCTGTGGAGTTTAAAAGTTCTCCTCATGTCTGCATGGGTTTTCTCCAGGTAGTTTAGTTTCCCCCCAAATTCCAAAGACATGTTGGGCGTGAGTGTTTGATGAGTGAGGTTGTAACCTTACTCCATTCACATATCTAGAGATCAATGCTGAAAATACATTAACTAAGTACAATGTCAAATCAGAGCAAGTTGGTATAATATGGAAAATGCAAATAAAATAATGCTTACATTCTTTGACTTTGAATTTATTTAATTGCTGACAGTATGAACAGAAGATATGTTATGTATTTTACTGGTCAGCTAACGCATTTCAGGTCAGCAATACATTCCAAAATTTACCACTAGCATTTAGGTAAAATAATTATCTGATTTAAATCGATTATGTCAACAGCTATAATCATGATTTGGGTTAAAGGCAGGATCCACAACATTCTTTGAGCAGCAAAGGTGCACCAAATCATCATCCACAGTTCGAAATCACATCACTGTTTACTTTTTGTCACCCCATTTCTAGCTCAAAATTGCCCCTATACATTGGATCCATAACTTGGAATGTATTGCAGGCCTGAAATGCTACGATGGATGTTTATTAGCAAACTAAATAAAACTGACTTTATGACAAAACATGAAATAGCTTGGGTTCATACTGTGTGCAATTAATTAAATAAATTCAAGAACACCTTTTTTTTTTAAACCAAAGTTTTTTGTTTTTTTTACATGGACTGTATAAGACCTCAGAACATGCCCTGTGCTGTCTGGCATTAAGATGTTAGATGTTATTTAACTGCAGGCCGTATGAACCTATGAAGATGAAGATATTTTATATTACTACATTTCATAGGTTAATAAATATCCATTCCTAAAAATAAATAAATAATGATTTATAATAATGAAATAGTTATTTCAAACAGGTGATTATAATCATGATTTGGTTCTTTAATTCAATTCAATTCAATTCAAGTTTATTTATATAGCGCTTTTTACAACGTAGCATTGTCTCAAAGCAGCTTCACAATATTACACTGTCATAAAAGGCCAATCACAAGTTGAGCAAGCCTAGGACGACAGTGGAAAGGAAAAACTCCCTAAAATGGTAGGAAGGAACCTTGGGAGGACCAAGACGGTTGTGGCTTAATGGCCAGAGGATCTCCAGTTATGGAGAATGAACTTTTGAAATATATAAAAACAATGTTCTTCTGACTAAGATTGGTAGGGATTTGCATATTTCTTCCTCTACAGTGCATAATATTATTATACGATTCAAGGAACTGGGAGGAAAGTCAGAGCATAAAGGTTAAAATGCAAGAATGGATTGTTATTAACAAATTAAGTGATGTTGACTAGACTGAAAATAAAATATCTCAGGTTCACACATAAAAGTCAAAGTAAATGTTAGAAGCAGTGTGTGTTTTTATATGCATATTGTCCATAATTTCCATAATCTTTCTGATTTGTAATATATCCTACACATTGACATGCACCAGATAATCCATTACTCACTGTACTATTACTTACTGTATTTCACTTATATTTTTTAAATAAAATTTCAATTAGCACATTGTGATTGTCCATTCAGTTTTAAGATAAATAAGTGGTATGTAAAATATTAAAGACTTTATAAAAATCATATATTTGCACATTTGATTTCTGGCAGTGTTCTAGTCATGAATATTTTTAGGGGTGGAAGGTTTGGACGGGTTAAGGGGAGGGGTGGTCATGTGATGAAGGAGGAGTTTGTTTACAAGAGTCAGGATGTGAGTTTATATTATGGTAAGTGCATAAAAAGCTATTCCCTCCTACTCACCCTGGGTTTGCAAGCAATCATTCAATTAATTCTTGTGTTTTTGAGAACTGCAAAAATGTTAGGCATGGATAAGTGAGACATATTGAATTGGACTTACAAGATGGCAACACTCGAAGATTCTGTAGACAAGACCACACAGGACGGAGTATGAGCAAAATGTAGAGGAAACAATATAACTATAGAGCATTACTTATGAACATTTGACAATAATTACCTTAAAATGGATTACCTTTACTAATTATGTTTCCTATTGCTAGTTAACTGTACACATTAAAAAGAATTTATAAAAGAGGATGTTTCCAGCTTCAATGAGTTATATTCCACTGCACAGAAGCAGAAACACACAAAAACAGCAATGTTCCAGCTTCTATTGAGCCCGCTAAATAACAGACACCATTATCCCTTAAAAAGGAATATTTTACTAAGAACATATTTCAAGAAACAAAGTCAACTCAAAACAAAATGGTGGTGTTATCAGGAACTGTCTTTTATATTAGTTTTTATATATGAGATAACATTAGTACATGCATTTTGATCTGAAGAACTAATAATCACTAATCAACCATTTTGCCAAACCAAACAAAATATCTAGGCCACTTTAAAGTAATGTCATTTTGTGTCAATTAATGCCACAATGTCTGATATACCAGTAAAGTACTTGGTTACAAAGTATAGCTGATAAGCATTTGTGTTCTTTGTGTCATTTATGTAAATCATGTTGTGTTGTCATGTTGAATGCACTTTCCTATGTAACCTGAATTTCCTGTTTACAATTTTTAAAATGGGAGATTGGATTAATGCAATGAGAGGGAATGACATTTACCTGTAGACTAGAGATAGCTGAAGGTGGAGTCATCAGATTTTGCTCCAACAGTGGGTTAAGCGGGCCAGTGCCTGGCAGATGAGTGGCACGCCAATAGACCTCCAGGTATTCGGCTAGGTGTTCACAGGCATCCTCCAATTGGTTTTCATCCAGAATGACATCAAACATATCCTGATGGGGAAGATGGTGGAGGAGAGATGACATGTGGAAGATGGCGTTAGAAGATATTATATTAAATATCTTATGATGGGGATCTGGTGACAGGAGATGGTTTGGAGCGACAGGTAGGAAAATGACTCTATGGAACAACATGCAACATAGATTTGGTCAGACTGTGGTTCAGGACAGCAAGTATTTGATTATCAGATCTGTACTAGGAAAATACAGTGATGCTTGAAAGGTTCGAAATTTTCCATATTTCTGCCTAAATATCATCAGTCCTAAAAGTATATAGAACCAAGTTAAACAAATAACAGAAACATATACTTGGTCATTCATTTAACGTTATGCAATACTACATACTGTATCTCTATATTTGAATATAAACCTTTAGGATTAGCAGTGAATCTAAATATGTCATTAGAGTCAGGTGTGAGTGGGTGTCCTGTTGTATTTCAAGAAACGTAATCTATCAAAGTTCTGTTTTTTACAGCACAATTTTGTGGAAGTATACCACATATATAATATAGAATCATTTTCCTTAATGAATAGATGATCAATTATAATATTTTTGTCTTATTTGTTTAATTAATCTACAGTACATTAGTACTTGTGTGAAACTCTGACAATTTTTTAGTCCACATGTATGCAAAAATACAGAGGGAAAAATATGTATTTTGTAGATAATAGTCAGTAAATGTAAAACACATTGTGTTTGTGCATGTGGGGGGGGGGGGTTGCTTGTTTGTGTGTATTTCTACACTGACCCATCTTTTTTTCATTTGGGGTTGCATGTAGTGGGGAAATAAGTATTTGATTTTTCCCACCCTACAAATAATGAAGAGGTCTGTAATTTTTAAAAGTTTTAGGTAAACTTCAACTGTGAGATACAGAATCTTAAAAATACAGAATTGTATTTTTTACAAATATGTTTGTCACATTGTATGATTTTTAAATAATTAATTTGCATTTTATTGCATGGAAGAAGTATTTGATCATCTACCAAGCAGCAAGAATCCTGGCTCTCATACACCTGTTAGTTTTTTCTTTAAGAAGCTACCTAATTCTGCACTCATTACCTGTATTAATTGCACCTGTTTAAACTGGTTACCTGTATAAAAGACACCTGTTCACACACTCAATCAATCACACTCAAAACTCTACACCATGCCCAAGACCAAAGAGCTGTCTAAGGACTCCAGGGACACAATTGTAGACCTGCACAAGGCTGGGATGGACTACAGGACACTAGGCAATCAGATTGGTGAGAAGGAACTGTAGGTGTAATTATTAGACAATGGAAGAAACACAAGAGGAGTGTCAGTCTTCCTCGGTCTGGGCCTCCATGCAAAATCTCACCTTATGGGGTACAGACACTTGTGAGAAAGGTCAGGAATCAGCCCAGAGCTACACGGGAAGACTTGGCCAATGACCTGAAGACAGCTGGGATCACAGTCTCCATACCGTATTAAAGGGAGGATAGATGGGGTCATATTTTGTGAGATTTTGGCCAACAACCTCTTTCCCTAGTATTGAAGATGGATCATAGCTCGGACTTCCAGCATGACAATGTCCCGAAACACACAGCCAGGGCAACTTAGGAGTGGCTCTCTAAGAAGCATTTCAGAGTTGTGAAGTGGTCTATCCAGACTTCAGATCTAAACCCAATAGAAAATCTTTGGAGACAGCAGAAACTCAATGTTGCTCAGCGACAGCCCTGAAACCTGAAAGATCTGGAGAAGATCTGCACCAAATATTTTTCTGCACCAAGGTTTCTTCGATTGTATCGAATACATATTTAATGCAATAAAATGTTATTTAAAAATCATGCAATGTGATTTTCTGGGTTTTCTTAAATTCTGTTTCTCACAGTTGAAGTGTACCTACGATAAAAAATACACACCTGTCCATTCTTTGAAGGTGGGAAAACCGAAATCGGCAGTGTACAGTGGTTCTCAAAAGTGTGTGAACCCTTTAGAATTTTTTGTATTTCTGCGTAAATATGATCTAAAACATTATCAGATTCACAGAAGTCCTGAAAGTCCCCCCCCCCCGCACAGCAATAACTGCAACTAAAGGTTTTCTGTAACTGTTGATCAGTCCTGCACACTGGCTTGGAGGAATTTTAGCCCATCCTATACAGAACAGCTTCACCTCTGGGATGTTGGTAGGTTTCCAGGTTCAGGACTTTGACTTGGTCATTCCAAAACATTATTCTTCTTTAACCAATCTTTGGTAAAACGAATTGCTGCATGATACACATTCTCTTGAAATTCAGTTCATAGGCAAAAAATGTCCTGACATTTTTCTTTGGAATTTTCTGATATAATTCAAAAATAATTGTTCCATAAATTAGGACAAGCCGTCCTGGCCCAGATACAGCAAAAACAGGCAAAACAGGCCCAAATCATAATGCTACCACCACCATGTTTTACAGATGGGATAAGGTTTTTATGCAGGAATGCAGTGTTTTCCTTTTTCCATACATTACACTTTTCATGCAAACCAAAAGTTCAATTTTGGACAATGTACACCATTGTGGTTCAGTGTTTTTCTGATGGTGGACTCATGAACATTAACATTAGCCAATGTGAGAGAAGCCTTCAGTTGCTTAGAGGTTACCCTGGGGTCCTTTGTGACCTCCCTGACTATTACACGCCTTGCTCTTGGAGTGATCTTTGTTGGTCCACCACTCCTGGGGAGGGTAACAATGGTCTTGGAATTTCCTCCATTTGTACACAATCTGTCTGACTGTGGATTGATGGAGTCCAAACTTTTAAGACATGGCTTTGTAACATTTTCCAAGTCCTCAGAAATCTCATTTGTTAATGCCATGATACACTTCCACAAACATGTGCTGTGAAGAGCAGACTTTGATTAGATTCCTGTTCTTTAAATAAAAAAGGCTGCCCACTCACGCCTGATTGTCATTCCATTGATTTAAAACACCTATCTCTAATTTCACCTTCAAATTATCTGCTAATCCTAGAGGTTCACATACATGTAATATTGGATCATTGACCAAGTATAATCTTTTTGTTTCATTTGTTTAACTGTTCTCTTTATCTACTTTTAGGACTTCGAATGATTTTTAGGTCATATTTATGCATAAATACAGAAAATTCTAAAGGGTTCACAAACTTCCGAGCACCACTGTATCAAATACTTATTTCCCCACTGTATACAACCCCAAATCCCTGCTGCAGTGTGGGAAAAAGTTGGGTCAGTGTGAAAAAACACACAAACAAACAAAAAATGTGTTTTACATTTACTTTGACTCTTATTTAATTGCAGAGCGTATTAAACCAAAATGTTTTATGTTTTGTTATGTCAACTTAGTTTTGTTTGTTAATATACATCCATTCCTGTGGAAATTGATGTGATTTCAAACAGATGGTGTCAACAACTGTTAACATGATTTGGTACAAAAGCAGCATCCAGGAAAGACTGAGTTTAGATGGGTAGATGATCTATAGTTTGTAAACAAATGCATGAGAAAATTACTTAAATGTTTAAAAACAGTGTTGCTCATAGAAAGATGAGAATTGCATATTTATCCCTCTACAATGCATTATATCATTAAACAATTCATAGAATCTGAAGTAACTTCAGTGCATAAAGGGCAAGGGCATACCATGTCTCAGATGGCACCGCCATTCATTAATAGCTGACAGAACCACATAGGCAAGGGATTACTTTGGTAAACCATTGTCAAGCACTAAAGTACAAAGTTACATTCATAAATGGCACTTAAATCTTTACTGTTCAAAAAGAAGCCTTATGTTGACCTTATCTAAAAGCAACACCAATTCCTGTTATCTTGAAGGCATATGGGACACATCATACAGTGAAAGCATGTACGTGGTCAGACAACTCAGTAGTCTTGATCTTTTGTAAAAGAAACTTTTGTTGTGTGCTCTGGACCAAAGATGGCACGGACCATCCAGCCACAAATCCAAAATCCTGCATCTGTTATGATATGGGGTTGTGTCAATGCCTTAGCAAGGTCATTTACACTTCTGTGATGGCACCATTAATGCAGAAAATTACATTGAGATTTTATGGCAACATATGCTACATTCGAGATGACATTTCTTTTCTATGGACATAAATGCATTTTTCAACAAGACAATGCACAACTGCATAACAAAGGTACGGCTGGGGACAAAGGGCATAGTTACTGAACAGGCCTGTCTGCCTGAAACGCAAAAGTCAATGTGTATTAAAAAATAAAATGTATTTGACCAGATAAAGCATTAAATATATTGGGTTCGTAGTGTCTGCAAGTAAATATGCATTTTGGTTGTTTGATTGTTGTTGTTTTTTATTTACAATTTCTATTCTGTCCCAACTTTTTCTGATATGGGGTTGCAGGAAATTCGAAAGGGTTCACAAACTTTCAAGCACCACAGTATGCTCTGTGCTAGTAAGAATATTGCACTATTGCATGCAAACTTTGTATAGTCCACAAATACCACCTTTTACAAATTTCAATAAGTATGTTTATAATTACTTTGTATCTGGTGATGAGAGGGTGAACAGTCGTGACCACTCACTAGTTCCTTAATGTAATTATATCTTAAAGCATAGCATTAATATGTTACCTTAATTTTTAATAGACTTCACTTTTGCACTGAACCTGGACTTTATAAATCTACAAGTCCAATTAATTAGATGTGCCTAGCAAGTGTTAGTGTTTACTCACAGGTGGACACTGAGCTAGTTTATCTGCTGCCATCATCTGTACATTTAGGTGTTTGCTCTGTGATTTACCCCTTGACTTTATAAGCCTCTGTAACACCTGGAGAAAGTAATCAATAAAGCAGTTTAAAAAATGATGTATTTTACGTTATCATTTTGCATCTTATTTCTTACAATCACTTTTATAAATGTGTCAGAATATTTGTCTACCTTTGGTGAGGAAACTTTGACATAGACAATAATGGGGGCCAGTGAGGTTTTGGCCAGCTGAGATGGATGGTTAATGGTGTCTGCATCAAGCACAACCAACTGGAGAGATTTGGCCAGCTCAAATATCCTTTCTATCTCACTTTGCACTTCAGCTGTGGGCAGTCACAAGAAAACAGGCTAACTTAAGGAATTCAAATAAAGGAAATGCAATTAGTGTACAGTACACAATCACACAACTGAAAATGTGTTTGTGGTTAATACAACATTAAGAGAGAAATCAAAATGTTAATAGTGTATAAATAAAAACCTGTATCAACATGCACCTCACATAGCAATAAACATATAAACAAACATTTGCATTGTGCAGTTTCCTTTTAAAAGCATAAAAGCAGTAAGCCTCCTCCAATATTGCATAGTTAAAGAATACCTCAGAAGTTTGCACTTCTCAATAAGGAAACTCTTTATATGCTCCACGGTCTTAGATGCCCAATTGTGTCTTTTTAGCTCACATCACAGACAATGAGTTTTGGGACTGACATGGTCATGTCAAAACCTGGATTCTATGGTCACTGAATAGATGTTATGTCCAAAAGATACATCTATGACTGATTTGTGGTTGAGTGTAATAAGCAATTAAAAATCTGCTGGGAAGGTTTTCATGTATTTTGAAAATAATACCACAACATCACAAACTTGCAGCCATACTTTAAAGAGGGAATCTATTTTTTATTTTACTTTTTGCTTAGTCCTGTTCAGGTTTATGAGGGGCCTGGGACTAACCACAGGGTGGCAAGGTGGGGAGTAACCCTGGACAGGTCCACCCTAGGATGCATGCAAACACACCCATTCACACACTTGCACTAGACCTAAATGGCCCAACCTGACCTGACTTATCAGATATGCATCAGATTTCATTGGTGCATATCTGAAGGGAAAGAAATATTACTTTTATGCCCTTCACACTGCCATGAAAGAAGCAAATTTGTCATATATGAGAAAAGGTATCTTTTCTTATGTAATCTGGTAAATTTTTACCTGCAGTATGAATATAACTTGATGTTAATATGCGTGAAAGTAAAACTGCAAATGTTGTTCATAATTGGAACGCACTAAAAAATCTGTTTTAACAATCTCTCTCTAGTGTAAAGACAGATAGTTCTTATATAAAAAGCAATCTTACAGTAAAACTATTATTACTTAATGTTAGATCACATACAACTAAAGTTCATTCATTCATTATCTTCCGCTTAATCCACATGGGGTCACGGGTCAGCCGGTGCCCACCCAGCAACTCTGAGCACAAGGGCAGGAACAACCCTAGATGGGACGCCAATCCATCGTAGGGCACACACACACACACACACACACACACAGTCACACACCAAGTGCCACTTGAGAGACACCAATTAACTTAACATGCACGTCATTTGGCTGTGGGAGGAAACCGCAGTTTCTCCTCATGGCCTGGCACTGCATTATCTGTATGAGCTAGAATAAAAAAAGTCACAGCAGGAGGAAAGGCTTTCTCGTACATGGCCCCCCAGCTATGTAATAAACTCCCTTCACTCCCTGAGCTGGGTTTAGGTAGTCTTAATCTTGACTTGTGCATCATTGCCTTAGGTTAAGGGCAGAGCTGGGGGTTCATAGTCAAAGAGATTTATGGTGATCTGGTATTTTGGGTTGCTGTCTTCTTGCCTCTTTAGTGTGATCACTAAGGTTTGTTGATTGTTGAGGATTTGGGTTGCTGATGTATCATGTGATCCTTCTTGGCTTTGTCACCTTCTGGTTCTCATCTTTCTAGCTATGCTTTAATAGTTAATTCTGCCAGAGTTTCATGCTTCACATGACATGAGTGATTGTTAATAGACTCTGTTCTCTTAATTAATAACTAACTACATTTTTTCTTTTATATTCAAACTTGTGTTTTCCGGTCCTAGGTGTAGCCGTGCACACTAAGATGTTCCTCTGCTTCAGCTCCACTCAAGTTGTTTCCGTCATCGGAAAGCAGTCCCACCATGCCCAGGTCAAGGTAGTAAATCTCTCCCTCCTTTGGTTGGCAGGGGACAATGTGGTGCCAAAAAAATTCTCATGGATGACTCAAGATTCAAAAGTGACTCTGTGTGTCAGACGAAATAATGCCAATATGCATGTATTTATGCTATTTTATTCAATATTTTATTTATCTGTTAATATTTACTTAGTTTCTGTTATTTGACAAATATCAAGAGTCATTTGGTCAAAGATTTGCATTAGGTTACTAAGGTTAAGGTATAATAATATAATTATTATAGTTAACATCCATGTCGCCCATGGAGGATGGGTCCCTTTTCTGAGTCTTGGTCCTCTCAAGGTTTCTTCCTCCTAAATAA
>JAUZSU010000616.1:38236-48818 GCA_034780255.1 Parotocinclus maculicauda
GTGACACCTGCTGACAGAAAATAGAGCTGCAGTCTTGAAAATCAAACAGAAACATGGTACTGCTTTGCTTTGTGTTTTATAGGAGATGCCAGTTTTTCCAACATCTCTACAGTGCCCCTGTGTTTGTGTGTGTGGTCACATTTAGACTTGGCCTTTCACACATCTCGTATCTGGATTGTATTAAGATACTTTGTTAACCACATGCATGTAAACCTAATGTTTAAATGTGTTTCCAGTCAGCCAGAACCATTTGATCGCTGTATCCAGTATAATATGTAAATCAGTTCATAACACTGGACCACCTGCTTCCTGTGTTGTCAGTTGTTTAATTGCAAAAGATTGCTGTTGCTCAAATATTCAGATTTTTACATAATCTCCTTAATTTCCTTAAGCTAAGAGAAAGCGGCAAATTCGGGAGGAATGAATGTTTAGAAGAAGACGGCTGTTAAAATGCTTAATACAGTGGTGACACTGATTGCGGCTGTAGTGAGTAAGCTCTAAATTTATGCACGAGAGAGTGAAGGGAAAGCTAGTGGGAGTCAGCTGCATTCAAATGTATTTTGGGCAGTGAAATCTTTCCAAATAGCTGAAGTTTCTTGCGTTCAGAAGCTCTTTGTTTGCTTGTTTGTTTGGCCAGATGAGCAGGGATGGACATCAGACGTAAAGTATTGTGTCTTTCTGTGAGTGACAGAAGCATTTATTTGTATTTTTTATGTGGCTTTAAAGTGTCTTAGATCACCTTGTGAAATGGTTTGAGCAAAATCAGACAAAAAGGTGTACATTCTTATCCTATGGAAACCCTTCATCTAATAGTTTTCTTTGGTTGTAGCTCATCACGCAAAAGTTTGTATCTCCTAAGTGCGTCTGTTTTTTTTTCTTGCAATTCTGACTTCATATCAAGCAGTTTTTATTTTTATTTTTTTATTTTTACTTTATATTTCGGAATTATGAGTTTAAATCTCGCAATTTCAACTTTTATTTCTCACCATGACCTGGCAAGCGCACCCAATTCCCACAAATTAGTTCCCAGTAGTAGTGTCTGCGTCTGAAAAGAGTTGAGGTATTCAGGAAACTTTAAAAAGTGTTGTTTATAACACCTTTCACCATGGCCCTATTTGAGTAATGCATTCTGGCAAAAAGTTTTATTTTCTACCGCCTTTAGAAAACCCTGGTCTGTAGCTCATGGTTGTTGTTTTTTTTACTAACACGGGGCTGGACCAATCATATGATGAAACACCTCCTCCCTCTGGCTCTGTGCGCCAGTGTGCAGTGCAAGATAAATGTAACGTTATCTGTTAGGGTCTTCTGAGAGGGAGAGAAAATGCAAAGGAGGTGCAGGTACACCCAACAGGCTGCATTAAAAAGTCACAATCGTGAGATTTAAACTCGTAATTCCGAGAAATAAAGTAACAACTGCTTGAAATAAAGTTGGAATTACGAGATACGCAATTAGGAGATATAAACTCGCAATTGTGTGACAAGCTACAGCCAAAAATAGCCTGGCGGAAACGGGCTTCCATATTAACCGTATCCTAATAAAATCTTAAGAAATGTTCTTTTACATTGTGCCCACTTTAGACATATATGCACCGTTACCTTAACCACACATTTGTACAAGTTATTTATAAGGGAAACAATCATTTTTTTTATAGTTTTTCTTGGAGTCCCCCAGAAAAAAAATGTACTGTACATTTGACAGTAGAACCATGAAATGACCAAATCACCATCAAAATCCATGGTAGAACTGTGAAATAATTTACAGTCACACGAGTTAACTGACAAATTTACCACATATTGTTTAAAGTAGTCAAGAAAAATGACAATGATAATAAACTTTTTATAATTAGATTTAAATATTCATATCTATACCACTGTACCAATTAAGAATAAACAATGAAACAATCAACTATATTACATAACCATATACATAACCATATATTTTAATACTAAGAAGTATACAAGGCAAGTTCATTTGTATCTTAGTGGAAATTTAAACAAAAAGCTTGTACTTATGTAGTATCTTTTCATTCTGGGTCAAAAAAAGTGTAAGACCACTAGTAAAAGTGTTGGTTGGATCTTTGGAAAGATTCACAGTGCAGCTGGATAATGACCCCAAAAGACCAAAGCGATCAAGCAGTGCTGACCGTCATGGGCTTTCCTCCACTGGCGTCTTAAATAAACAAGCATTTATGAGAACACAAGACATGCTGGCATAACATGGATCATCAGACATTGCACAAACTTGGTGTGTGCCAACTCATCTGTCGGAATACCGAATGCTAATCAATTCTGAAGACTTCTTTTTACTAAAAAAAAAAAAATAAAGATTTTACTTAAATTGTTTTGCTGACAAGTATTATGCAATATCCTGCTATATTATAGCTATTTGCTATACTTTTTTTTTCCCAACATAATTATTTGTGAAACTGGTCTTTAGTCACAGACATACTAACAGGCGGCACACTGAAGGAAAATGCGTCTGGTGGCTCAGTTACGCTGTAGGGGGCATTTTACTGGGTCGATCATTTCCACATTGATGGGAGTGATTTCTTGCAGGACGACAACATCCCCAGGAATGGTTTTGGTGAGAACAAAATTGCTGTAAATCATACACCATGGCCTTGTGTTGACCAGATTTCAACCCAACTGCACACAGTTCAATATCTTAAATCTTTTCGTAAGTAAAAGTACCAATGAAGAAAAAGAGAAAATGCCAAAGTGATAAACAGACACAAAGTATAGACATAGAGCACTTATTGAAACATACTCATGTCATGTAAAGTAGTTTTTTCCAACTTAACACTGCAGTCGATTATGTTAATTGTTTAAAGGGAGCCAAAATTAAAGATAGAAACACAAGTTAGCGTTTGAGAGTCATGTCTGCTTCCCTCATGCAGGCCTCTGCTGCTGACTGGGCTTCATTAATATTCCATTGTTGTTGCAGCGCCTATTTTATTCGGTGCCCAATTTCCATCTGCAACGCATGTTTTGTGTTCGCAGCTGTGTTTGATGGCGTGGCCCAGCCGAGGCACTCTGGCAGTGATGGATCCCTGATTTACACCGCTTAATGCATAATGAACTGGGCTGCAAGCCTCGGCTGTGCCACACATCACCCGTGCACCCTGGCCAGGTACAGCAGCGTGCCAGGCCCACCCCCCCCCCCCCCCCTTACAAATTTACACCCGCAGGCATGGGGACGCAGGTGGTGGCCCCCAAGTCTCCCAGACGCTCTCCCAATCCAGACACTCACTCTCTTACTCTCCTGTGCCATCGCAGGAACACAGCAACAGACGCGGTGGCAGCATCTTGATCTATCGCCTCGTATCTTTACTGCCTCTGAGCTTAATGTATTCCTAACAAAGCTAAGCTGCATCAAGCCCCCTGAAACGCTGCGAAATTTGATAAGCAGGCCGACTCGTGTCTGTGCCGAATATACACAATGCCGGCAGCTTGAAATAATGTCTCATGCGAGATATATGAATTTGTGCCCTGTAGTGTCAAGTGCGAGCTGTCACCAATTATTCTGTCAAATAAAGATTAAAGATGCTTGTTCTGATCGTAGGAGTGAGCCACCAAATCTTCTCAGGGCTTACAGATGTCTTTGATTGAGATGCAGGCTTAGATGCAATTAAAGGCAGGTGAATTTGGAGGGATTACTATTCCTGATGCGTGCTGTTGCTAGACGCAGGGTGTGATGGATGGCACTCGGTGCTGCACCACAGACACTAGAAAGTGGGGAACGTCTTACAGAAGGAGACACAAATAACTTCATGCAGACAAATAAAGACTGTCACTTATATTGATTTTTTTTCCTTGCCACCCTTCTCCGTTTTTTAGTTATTCCTTCTCTTCTCATTAGGATAGACTGAGGTAAACAGAAAGCAGTGACAGTGCCTATAACCGAGCAAATGTAAAATATGTGAGCGTTTAGGTGCGTCCCTCTTCGTCCCAACCTGCCAGAGGAAATTGACATTGTCTCGTAACAGGGGCAAGCAAGAGGCCGAGCATGACAGTACATAACGAGAAATGCAATTTATTCCTCAGCACGGTGCCGCTCGGACAGCCAGATAATGAAACACGTAGGTCACTGGCAAGAACTTAAACCGCAGCGAAATGCATTAATCGAGAACATTACACGCCTGACAGCGTCATGCATTCGTACAGGGTGAGAATGATATACGAGCGGCCGGCAGTCAGGCCCAGGAAAGCAATTAGCAAAGGGCAAGACGGTTCGCCCTCACATGTCATAATATCCCTGATTATTGACGTCTGAATATCCATTATATGCGCGTCTTGGCTGTGGGACTATTGCGATGAAACCTTGCCTGTGAGAAGATCATGAATTGTAAATGAGATCTAGTCACACTTCGGTGGCATTTCCATGTATGTAATGATGCCTCACAGTTTTGCACTTGATGAGCCTTCATATTATGAAGTCATATACAGGTGTGATTGCTTATATCCCTGCTTATTATGGTCACTTTTTCATTAGATATATACTGCTCACAAAAATATGGGGATATTTCAAAATTCATATAAAGTGATTAAAAGAAAAAGCATTTGATATTTTTTCATTAAACAAGAAAAACAAATATAGTCAAAAAGTTGTTTAATTACACAAATAAAATGCAAACTCAATTATCATCATTGAATAGCAAGGGACATGATTACAGGACTGAACAGAGGCATGTTAAACTGGACGAGAGTGCCCCGCATTGACTGTTCAGTAGGGTGTATGGTCACCCAAGACTGTTAAAACGCACTGACAGTGATGGGGCATGGACAGGATCAGATTATCCAGCAGTTCTTGTGGGATCATATTTATATTCATTTTTAAATATCCCTGATTTTTTTTGAGCAGCATACCAAGTTGCCAGTTTATTCGGTGCAGAGGGCTTTGTAGGTGTAAAATGAACTGTTACTTTGTCCAAGAGGTTCTCAACCTCACCCAGCAGTGGAAAGGAATCAAAACAAGGCCCATGAAAGGCCATGAGATTAGTTAAAAATGGAAAGAAATAGAAAGTGTCTTGCAGTTGTGTTGGGTGTAATCTCGTATAAACACTTTTCTTCTGCAGGTGATCACCCATATGAGTGTGAGTTCTGCGGCAGCTGCTTCCGTGATGAGAGCACGTTGAAAGGCCACAAACGCATCCACACTGGAGAGAAGCCCTACGAGTGTAATGGCTGTGGCAAGAAGTTCAGCCTGAAACACCAACTGGAGACCCACTATCGTGTGCACACAGGTAAGCCATAACTGACTTTATTAAGCATTAGTGACTTTGCACTGTTAGATAAAAGTGGGTCTCCTCCAAAGGTACCTAATCTCTGTTTATCCCATTTGTGATGGGAACTGTGGAAGGGACTGTAGTGGCGAATCGGTTAAGGTGCTGGACTACTGGTCCACGGTTTAAGCCACCGCACTAGCAAGGGAATGATCAACTTCTTTTGCAACAGTCACACTTTTTCTCCCTGTAATGGACTGGCGTTCTCACCAGGGTATGCCTAAGGTATTATTCTTCATGGTAGGAACTGAACCACCTTCAACACTGTGCAGGATTAAATGTGGGGATAAAACGTAAAACGTGAGGATAGATTCCAACCAATACATCGTAAGTTGCTTTTGTCGCAAACCGAGGAGTTTAAGATCATAGCATAGTCTACCTTAAACATGTCACGTACTGCCGAGTGCAGGAGAGTTTGCTTAATGCTTCTCCGAACTTTTTGTTGCAATAAAATTTCTCTTGCCGACTGTTCGGGTTGTTTGTTAATGCTACACCTTTATGACTAAGCTGAAAATGGATAACTACATTCTGTGAAAAAGTACAAACTATACATAGAGGGGTTGTTTTGTACTCACGTTTTGCTGAAGAATTAATGAAACAAGTACTTGGTCTAACCATTTATCGAATGAATAAACTGTTGCACTTAAAAGTTACATTTTAATTGAGTTTCAAAAAGCCAGGTTTGTATTTCAAGGAAATTTTGCCAAAATAATAAGGAAGAAAGAAATTGTAGACCTTACTTACCATGTGTACGCAATAAATGCACTGCTAAAAAATCAGGAATATTTCAAAATGATTATGAAGAGGATCCTGCTGGACAGTCTGATCCTGTCCATGCCCCATCACTGTAAGTGTGTTTGGCAGTCTTGGGTGACCAGTCAATGTGGGGGCACTCTCATGCTTCTGTTCACCCCCATAAATATCTCACTTGCTACTCAATAACCATAATTGAGTTTGCATCTCATTTGCTTAATCAAAAAACTTATGTTTACTTTTCATTTGCTATTCTGATGAGCTTAATAAAATAAAATCAAGTGCTTCTTTTTTTTAATTGCTTTATATTCATTTTGAGATATCCCCTCATTTTGTGAGCAGTGTACATTAGATAAAGGTTTGGTTAAAAAAAGACTGGAGTGTTCATTTAATGCTTTTGACTTTTCCTTCTGTTAGTCCACCTACTCAAATATGTCTGCACTGTTGCATCAGCTCCTTTCTTAGACACCTGCTGATCTGGTTAAGAGGACATTTGATTGATTCCACAGACTTGCTTTTGTATAATGCCATCACCAAAGGGCAGAGCATTTCCCTGTCTGTGCTGTCAGCTAGCTTCACTCCATGACGAGGGGATTAGGGCAGCATTGCGGAGACCAGGTCTGCACCAGGCCACCGCCTCCCCAGAGCCGATCGCTAAGACTTCCGTTAAGCCACACTATCAAGGAAGCCTGTCAAATAATTGGCTTTTTTGTCAAGCCAGGGCTATGGCGGTAAGCAGAGCGCGCCCGAGATAACAAGAGCAGTGACAAGCTTGCAGTCAAAGGCCGGCTCGCACAAAAGAGAACCGCTTGATGAAGCATCGACATCGGCAACCAGCGCACCGTCAATAGCCGATCAATAACCGAGCTCCATTTGCAATTCATTATTGCCTGTTATCTGAGGCCGCCCTGTTTACAGTGTGATTAAAGCACACTGAGCACACGTGCCCCAGCCCGCCCGTCTGCCGCTCCCTCCCAAAGCTTAATGACCAGCTCATTAGGGCTGCAGATGCACGTGACATTGGTCCGGCTGCCGAGGTCAGGGTTAGCGGGGTGTGCTGTCAATGCTGAGAAAGGCACGAGCAAACAATACTATTAGTTTCACCTAAGGCTGACCCCAGGTCCACCCTTTACCTTCTCACTGCAATATTCAGAAATATTTTTGAAGGGCAACATTTAGATGACTTGTTAACACAGAATAAATTAGTGTTTACAGTCCATGTGCAGTATGCAGATGTAGCAAATGGTATGGATAGCTGGTTTTATAGCAAAACCCATTTTTCTGTTACTGTTCAAGGGAGAAGAAATCTGCTCTATTCCAGCATATATGTTTGCATAATATTGTGCCGCGGGGAAATTTCTGATTGGCACTCAAGACCTTTTGTGTACTCGGCAGGGAGTTGCCTATTTACCTCGTTTACTCTTTATTTGTGACTCTTGGTGGCTGAGTGGTTTACGCCAGCTGGGATCAGGGACGTGAACCAGTGCATAACTGGCTATATCATGGGATGTGTCTCCTATCACTGCAGCACCGACCACAACCCCTTCAAATGGACTGCCGTTGCATTCAGGACCTATTTACACTTGTGACCAGTGTTCTCTGGGGATATTTGGCAACGCCCTATGACCCTGCACAGGAAAGAGCCCTGTTAGAAGTTTTAAAACCCTTTTTAGTACATCATGCGTGCAAGTCCAATCCTTGCTGAAACTTCAAATGCCCATATAAACACCTGCTGCTGGGAGTTTTTTCTGACTACTAGATGCTGCGGTTTAAATTAATGCACCCTCTTAAGAGCTAACTTATTTAAAAACAAACTCTGCATATTTGGAGATGAAAGAGAAGGGTTGCAGATGTTATGTCTATTGATATTCTATTTATTATACTGTTGTATTATTTATCAAACACATCAGCAACATCAGAAACACTGAGATTTGGTTATATGTAATATGATACTTGTTTATTTTTGCGCATGGAGACTACAATCCCACAGGACACAATAATAAAAAAATAATGGTTCGTGATTTTTTTTTTCACGTGAAAGGAAACATGAAGCTCGAACAACGACACTTGAAGCAATATGTAGTATAATTACATTAAAAGCCTAAATGACTGACATGCCACCTGTTTGAGATCCTGTTATGTTATTAATGCATATTGACATTACAATTAATGGCACATGCTACTGAAGTACTGAATAGAGATTTGACAGAGGTCTGTCCTTTTGCCATTGGTTCCTGACCCCGTGTCTGCTTCCCCCCCTTCGCAGGCGAGAAGCCGTTCGAGTGCAAGCTGTGCCACCAACGCTCCAGGGACTACTCGGCCATGATCAAACACCTGCGCACCCACAACGGCGCCTCACCCTACCAGTGCACCATCTGCCTGGAGTACTGCCCCAGCCTCTCCACCATGCAGAAGCACATGAAAGGTCATAAGCCTGAGGACATCCCACCCGACTGGAGGATCGAGAAGACCTACCTGTACCTGTGCTATGTCTGATCCCACCACGGCCTGAATACAGGTGTGGGAAATGGAGGCGGTTAAAAGGAGATTGAAAAAGGAGATTGAAATTGCTGCAGAAAGTAGATGGAGGGGGTATGTTTACATTTTGGAGGCAGGGCTGGACAAAGATGGGACACAATCTTACCAGTGCAGTATGATGGCGCTCTTATTGCGTTGTGTTCTTATCAGGAAGCAGTATATCACGCAGGAAGCATCTACTCACTCTAGTCACCATGGAACGTTTTACTCCAAATGACGCCTACTAGTGGTATAATGCTATAACCTGCCGGGTACTTAACCTTTTTCTGGTCATTAAATTGATCACAGAAATACCAGGAATTGGTGATCCAAGCACTTACATCTGCCACAAAAATCTCATGTTAAGCCATTTTGTACTGGTACTGATTTCGAATAACTGAACCAGTTTGGGTAACGTACCACAGTGAGTACATCCTTCCTGAGTGATTGATGTTCATTACAAGGGATGCACCAATCCCGAAACCTGGTCCTGAGTGATTTACCACATTGCAAAAAAATATAAACCTAAAAAAGAATGTCAGCACATAAAAAAATGTAGCCCAAAACGATGCGATCTGATACGGTTCCACATCTTCATACCAGTAGACTGGTCTGCACAGGATTAGTGCATTCCTATGAACTATGGATTTATTGGTTTAACCAGCATACAAGCCAGCTTTTCATAAACGCAAAAATTTAACATAATCTCAGCTTTTCATCATAGCCTTTCATAGCTTCATTGCAGATACGATAACATTTTTTTTGTTAAATTTTTCTCATAAGTGCCACGCCTCACCGTTCTTCTGCTTCAAGCCCCAGCGCACACTGTACGTTTCCTTGGACAATGTTTTGATGTGTTAACCATGCGTTTCTTTTCATGAAGTATTATTGCTGTTTTGTTGAAATTGGATTCAGCAGAACTGTTACGGCTGCCCAGTAGTCATCAAATCAGCTCTGTGTTCAGATAGAGACCAAAATGACAAGCTGCTGTTTGCTAAAGCGGCTCGGATGCTAAAGGGCACTGTGATGTATGGGACTGTTCTCTACATATCAGAAATGAGTGAAAACAGAGTTTCACGTACGCAACGAGGCCTGACCTGTCCAGCCCAGGGTGGCTAACATGACAGAATTGATCGACTCTCTGTATGGCTTTGTTGCTTTGCTACGTCTGCGTTTCCTATTTTACCTTCACAGCACATGACCTGTGCTTGAATTACCTCGTATTTTTTGTGACCTCATGTTGCTTTGTGTTTAAATTTTTCCTTCGTTTCTTTTGTCGTTTTTGTATATTTGATTATGTGCGCATGCGTCTGCTAACTTGCAGAGGAGATGTGAAAATGATGTGTGTAGGCAGAAGTGCAACGGTGATGAGAGATTATTATTGTTACCAAACTTGGTATTTTGTATTAACCTGCTTGTTGAAGAGCTTGTGGGTTTGGTCATTTTTTGTAAGCTACCTCTGTTTTGTTTCATCTCTTTTGTTTCCTTTTTTTTTTTTACCCAAAACACATCGTTTTGTGTTTCTTTAGCAACTTTTCATCTCATGCTTTCCTGTCTGCTGAGATTTAGAAGCGACATGTCAAGGGGACGATCTGGTCATGAGTAAAGAGGTAAACATGCATTTATTTCCTCTGATGGCCCCTGATCCCACTACTTTATTTTTAAAGGAGAAGTTTGTTAAAAAATACATTTGACACAGTTTTCTACTTGTCTGAATGTAGTTGAAATAAGCCATGATTAGTGCTGTTTTGTACTGGAGCTACAAGGCGTGTGTAGCTAATATGTAGTGAAGGAGCAGAGTTTTATTTTCAAATCATAAACCAGTTCCAAACTAGTGAGTGGAACACTGGTGCACTGCTGCCTCACAGTTCCAAGATCCCTGGTTCGATCCAGACTGCATGTTCTTCCCATGTCCTTGTGGGTTTTCTCCAGGTACTCCAGTTTCCACCCACATTCCAAAGACACGTTAGGTTAATTAGTGTTTCCAAAGTCCCCCTTAGTATATAAATGTATGAGTATGTGAGTACGAT
>JAUZSU010000616.1:49128-60484 GCA_034780255.1 Parotocinclus maculicauda
GGTGTCGAGCCAGACACAAGCCAGCATCTGCTGCTGTATTTTTTTTTTATGTTAGTTTCAGTTAAACAAAAATATTTATGCTGTCATTTATAATTCTTGGACAAAAAAAAAATCTGAATTGATCCATTAAGTGTTAAAAAAAAAAAAAGGTGTAAATCAGAATCGGCCAAGAAAATTCTAATGAGTGCAGATAAATCACAGTGTCCTAAGTAAGGTTTATAACAGCCAACCAAACTGGAAAACGGTGAGAACCACAATAGCACTTAGAGATAATATTGTGTGCGTCTCTGTCTGTATAAAAAGAGGAATTCACTTTAAATTCTGTATCGTTCCTTTTACATATATCAATATATTTTGTAAATGACAACATCACTGTGTGTGTATATGTGTATGTGTATATATATGCATGTGTGTGTGTGTGTATATGTATGTGTATATATATATACTGCTGTGCTTACCAGGCAGATTCACACAGGAGCTTGCCATTATCCATTTGACACCTTTTTAGGAAGGTGTTAAATCATTCTTGGTTGGCTAAGCTAGTCCTTCATTACTTATTGGCTTTGTAGCTCCAGTGCTCGACTAAACAAGCAACTTTTGTGCACCAGACATGTTTTGCTTCATAATATACATTTTGCCTAAGTGGAAAGACTGTGTACATTTTGATTTGTTCGACAAACTTTCCTTTAAAAGCAGACAAGATTTTGAAGCCTTAAGCTTTGTGGTGAGAGCCGGACCGAGAGATGTACGTGTATGAAGTCGATGGAGTGTAGTACTTTAAAATCTAAAAGAAAAAAGCATTAAACTTGAAAATATGTTAATAGAATTGTAGTTTTGTAATGTGAAAAAAAAGATTGTTCACTATGCCTGAGCCGCTGAGAACAGGTCATATGCATCTGTGCATTGTGCGTTGGACAATTGGGACTGCAAGTGGCGATTTGAAGAAGAAAGGAAGAAAAAAAGAATTAATGTCAGTCGACGTTTTGTTTCTATGAGTGTAGTCCTGAGCAAGAGCCAACGAGGCCATTTGATATATAAAGTTGTGATATTTTTGTATTGCGTGTCGGTCCCTTTTCAATTTGCCGAAGTTTGAGCAGGGCAAATATTTGTAGTTTATTTTTTATTTTATTTTTTGTACATTGTTTCGTTCGCCTTGCTCCTCTTTGGTAATATTGGTGTGAACGTTGTTATTGTAAGTGTTACTTTCCAATTTTGGGTGTTGATACATTGTAGGTGAAGGACTTAAATCAGCCATGTCTGCTTTGTGAGAAATGTAATGTGATGCCAATGATCAATTACACGCGGCTCGTACGCACGATTTCAATCAACGTTGCCAATATTTTTTATCATTACTTGAAGTGATTGAAGAAGGGACGGGCAGATTGCATTTGGGGTGTAACTAACTGTCTTGTATGTTGTTGAGGTATCCTGGAAAACACTGTGAGTTCGGGGATCTTTTGCCCCTCTGTGAGATTTAAAGCAAAGCTGAAATAGCTAAGAGGCAATTAGCTTTCTATGAATAGCAGATGGAAATTTCAGATTTGGCAACAAGATATTAAGCCACACACTAGTGTCACTATCCTGTGTAACTTTTCCTATTTACTTTTAATTGTGTGTACATGGATTGTGAGTTTCTGAGTGTGTGTGTGTGTGTGTGTGTGTGTCGAGAGAGCTTATAAGTGTTGAATGCACTAATTGAAATCGTATTGTCCTATGCCACTTTTCTCTCGGTAGAAATGATAAACGATATTGGCGTTGATATAGTTCTTCCCTCAATGTTATTCTGATGTTTCTGTAATATTTGTGCCTAAATGAAATTGTTCAACCAGTTGTCCATCAATATTGCTTCGTTTCTGTATTTTTCAAAAGTAATAGGTGTCTCTAGGCTCCAGGGATGCCACCATGACCACGGCCTGGGTACCCACTTTCATGAAATTGAGTTTATGCAATTTTTCATTTACAAGAAATGTATTTAGTTGGGTGTTTGACCAGTCTGTACCAGTCTGTACCATCGATATGCTATTTATATTGTGCCATCTAAGTATTTCTCTACTAAATATTGTATTAAATTTGTATAGTATGTACACAAATGTCATGCACTTTAGTACAGTATTTAGCACATATAAAGAGCCTTTCTTGTGTCTTATAAGCAGCATATAAGTTATTTTATATGAGCAACAAACAACACACTAGTTTGTGTTTAGTGTACCAGTGCTTCTTACCCGCTGGTGCACTTATTTAAAAAAAAAAAAAAGTGCAAAGCTTAAAGTCGGAGTGTGTTGGCAATCTGTTAGCTTGTAACCTGTCCCAGCAACAGATCCATATCATACATTTGGAAAAAAAACTAGACTCCAAACATTTGCAATAAGTGAAAAATTGTGTAAACATGAAAGTTGGCCAGACATGTTCTCCCTTTAATAATGCCTGAATTACAAGGTAGATTTCCTCAGATCCCCTCATTTGTGTGTGCGCGTGTGTGTGCGCGTGTGTGTGCGCGTGTGCGTGCGTGCGCGTGTGCGTGCATACCTACATACATACACACATATCGGTGTTAATCTGACTGCCCCGGTTTCGTTTGAGTACTTATAGAGACGGTGGGTGGCATCCTGGATCCTGGCATCCCTGGAGTGGGCTCACTGTGGTCTCGTATGGTGTACTAGAAAGAGTAGCCATTTCATGCCGTGTTGCCATGCATGTGCCATATACTGAACTGTTGGAATAACAAAGCACCAAGACTTTTTTTTTTATTAGCACTGAGGACCAATTGCCCTGTCGGACCAAGCATAACAAAGTTGTTTTTTTTTTTTTTTTGTAATGTTACAGTTAATTAACCTCTCTCTCTTTCGCTCTCTTCCTCTCGTTCTGTCTTTTTCTCTCTCCCTCTCTCCCCCTCACTCTCTCCCCCTCTCTCTCTCTCTCTCACTCTCACACTCTCTCTCTCTCTCTCTCTCTCTCTCTCTCTCTCTCTCTCTCTCTCTCTCTCTCTCTCTCTCTCTCATCCCCTTTACTGTATCCCACTTTTCAGCTTGTTTTATTCTTCCTTGTTGTGACAGCACAAGTGCCAGTCCAGTTGCTCTGTACTAAAAAATAGTGTTTTTATAATTATTTGAATTGTTCTAGTTACGTCTACCTCAGCACCTAATCTTAGTCTAATCTTAGAAGGTGCCCAAATTTTGTTTTTCTTTGTTTCTTTTTTGTCGAATGTGGAAAAAAATAATAATAATTTGCATCCAGCTTTGCAAAGGTCCTTTGTCTTTTCCAGCCACATGCTATTTTTGTAGCACCACTTTCTGGCAATTGTGCTACAAATATGGGCATGATGTAGGTTTTTTTTGTTCTGTGTAGGATCAGACACATCTCTGTGTAACATTTCAATGTTCTCTGATGGAGTGTGGAAAAAAAAATAAAAAAAGAAATTCAAGAGATTTAATGCTGCAGGTCTTCTTCTCAGTGTTGTTAATATGTAAATTGTGTGCCAGTTTTTTTTACATTTTACTAATGGTAGTTTGTAGTGATCTTCCTTTTTTTTTGTTTTGTTTTTTTATTTATGAGTCTCATCAAATAATGTTGAGTTGTATTCATTAAATCTGCAGTTAGAAAAAAAAAATAAAACGTGGACTTAAGTCTCTCTGGCCTTTTTTATGTCTTGTTCATGGTTATCAAACATGCTTAAGCCTTGATAACATCTGGGAAGTTCATGTGTTCTCTGCTTGTATTAACCACTTTGTTTTTATGTTAATTTTACATTACAGGGTTTGAGGAGACCATTTGGTGGAGCATAGAACGTGACATCACTATATTATTTATATATCCATGAGCAGGTTTCACTTTCTGTTTAATCTGTACTTAGTACACTAAGTTCTACTTCACAGTAATAATTTTTCCATTGTTATTATCCCCACTTATCCAGTTTGTCTTGGGGTCTGCTTCACCTCCCTCAGACTTGGCCAATTATACCTCTCTGATGCCCGACTTGACACCACTGGCACTGAAGTTCTGGTCACCGCAGTGGTGTGAGCTAGCTTCATAGACCGCTGCACCCCCGGAACACCCTCTGAAATTTTTCATTACTTAATATTAAGAAATGCACATTTAACTGTGTTCTTACTGTTTTTGTATTCATATTATTACATTTTTAACTGGTATTAAATGCTGGACTGGAACTTCTATACAGGATAAAAGTAAGCAAATTACATAAAGGGCAGAACATTCAGTCTGAAAATTAAAACATGACAGCTTGCTTGCTTGTTAGCAAAGGAAAATCTAAATTGAAGCAACAAAGTGACCATGTAAACAGTGTTAAGGGTTAACTCCTGGTTGCTGATGGTCTGGTTTTACCAATTAAGCTGTGTGAACTAACTTTGTGTTATTTTAGTACTAGAACACTCTCATTGCAGACAGTGCAAAACTCTTAGGTCACCAGTAGATTTGTTGTTTTTGCAACTGTATAATGAATATGAAGCATTGAAATTAATATGAAGCAATTAGAAAAGGAAGAATTTGACTTTATTTCATTAAAAACGATCACCAGAAAAGCAAATGAAAAGTTAAAGAAAGTTGTTTGATTATGCAAATAAGATGCAAACTCAATTATAGTGATTAAGTAGCAAGTGATATATTCATGGGGTGAACAGGAGCATGTTAAACTGGACGAGAGTGCCCCCACATTGACTGTTCAGTAGGGTGTATGTCCACCCAAGACTGTTAAAACACACTGACAGTGACGGGGCATGGACAGGATCAGATTGTCAGCAGCTCTTGAGGGATCCTCTTCATATTAATTTTTAAATATTCTTTTTTGAGCAGTGTACAACGTATTGTTAACAACTGAACCCCAAAATGTTACACTTGTTTTTGTTTCCTCATAATACTCTTCCACTGATCTTCATTCCCTGTCTTTGCCAGCATCGTCATATTTTAGCCTTTTCACCCTGTTCCCCTTCAGAAAAACTGGTTTCATGGCTGCTGCACTTTCAAAAAGAAATCTTCATACAAATTTCCCATATTTTCTGGTTGTATTCTTATATCTAATCTATGGGGGCCTAAGACTTCTAAACGGTACTATATTTTTTATTATTATTATATAGTCATTTAGCAGATTCCGGTATCCAAGGGCCACCTACAGCTAATATGTTACAGTTCAAGCAGTTGTTTTTCAAATGACCAAACAGTGGCAGCTTGGCAAAAATGTCATTTGAGCTTGGTTTCGGTCATTTGTTATTTGTTATTAGCAGCATGTGAGAAACTCAAATGTATAGAAACTGATCAACTACATTTAGAACTAAATAACTGACAGATATTACCTTGTTTAATGAAAGGTCCTTTACATGACTAAACTTTTTGAACACTGTATTTATGTATAGTCAGTAAAATATAATAAGGGTTCTTTAATGCAGCCTGCAGATGACACCTGTTCCCTGTATTTATATTTAAATTGTATCCCTGTATAAACAGAGAGGAAAAAGGATCTAAACCTTTAGCCATGAGTATGTGTCTCTTGTGCAGTGGAAAAATACAGTCCCCAGATAAGTGCTTTGCTCAGTGAAGACGAGTCGCACTGTACTGTAGCATTAGCTGAGCAGGACTCACCATTACAGCCTGCTCTGATTACCATTTGGAGAGAAATAGCCTCAAACAAAAGAGCTCTTGGTTCTCTGCAGAAAGCAGACGAGTGGAGCATACAAACCTAAATCTTACAGAGCCGAGCTGGCTGTGATCTGTACTTGCACAAGTCGGAGGAATCATCTGTGCAAACAACAGCAATCCAGTACAATTGTAAAACCCTTCATGATATTTGTTCTCTTTAACACGGGATTATGAATGAGTGTCAGGTTTGAAAATAATTTATCACCAGCTGGACTGGTCAAATAGGGTCGAATAAGATGTAATAGCCATACTGTGTTCTTTGTTGTGTTCTAGGAAAGCCTACATTGTATAATTGCACCATTATTTATGTTTTACTAATGATCATTAATCATATTTGGCTTCTTTAGTCAATTTAATTTAAGTACCTCGAATTGGCTAACATTTAAAGATGCTTTAAATCTAAAAATCTCTTATTTATACTGTTTGTTTATTTTATTACATTTATTTATGCTTCACAATTAATCTTGTTGAATTATATACTGCTCACCAACATTAAAGGATATTTCAAAATGAAATGTCCCCTAATTTATGTTAACAGTGTAATAATGGTTTGCATGCGGTGCCTACAGTCAGTCATCATACCCTGTCCAAAACATTTAGTCAGTTTACACCTTGAAAATGAAAAGAAATCATTTCAGCTATATTTACACACTTTGAATAGCAACATTAAAGTGAAAATCACAAACACAATTCTAATCTATTGCTAAAATCTAATCTAATCTAAAATAGGTGGAGTAAAATAAAAAATAAATTTGCTCTTGTACAACCTTTCAGGTCACATAAAGGTTAATTAGGTCAGGTTAATTAGCTCTGAAGTGGCATCAGTTGTAGAGGTTTTGAATACTTCAGAATAAAACCATATACACTGCTCACAAAAAATAAGGAATATTTCAATATGACTATGAAGAGAATCCCACAAAAACTGCTGGACAGTCTGATCTTGTCCATGCCCCATCGCTGTCGGTGTGTTTTGGCACTCCTGGGTGACCATACACCCTACTGAACAGTCAATGTGGGGTTTGACAGGCTTCTGTTTACCTTTATTAATTTGTCACTTGCTACTCAATCACCATAATTGAATTTGCATCTAATTTGAATAATCAAACAACTTTATATGATTTTCAATTACTTTTCTAAAGATCTTGTTTAATAAAAGAAAATGCTTTTTTTTTTATATACATTTTGAAATATCTTCTAATTGAGTAGTATATTTATAACTAATTTAAGCGGGTCTTCCGGCTTAGGACCTTCTCTAGTTCCAACCCAAATCTCCACCATCCCATTCAGCTACAAGTATTAACTCAGGGGGCAGATCACTTTTACAACCCCATTAATTTATTTTTTATTATTATTATTATTATTTAGAACCTATTATATAACTTTTTCCCTATTTTTTGACAGTGAAATGGTAAATGTTTAAATAAAGCAGTGGCTATACAGAATACCCAAGTGACTCACAAAATGACACAATTCTAAGTTTCCACTTCTAAGAAGTCAGGTCATCAACCTTCTGCCCTGCTGTTTCTAAACAAAGTCCACAAAGAATGTATTTGCCAAACTTAATTGAGAACTTCATTAGCTTGCACAGAAATTTGACTAGAACTCCATCATCCTTGAAAATTCTCTGGAATTCCAAAGTGAGCCTGGGCTTATTGTCTAACATCAGAAGCTGAAATTCCAGTCGTTTTTCATCTGGTGGAAAGGCCCTTCAGAAGAACAAAGGCTGTTGTAGCAGTGAACGTTGGGGGCAAAGTCCATTCGGCATGTAGGATGTAAGTTTTTGAATGTCTGCAAACATTTGTCTGTGCAGTGTATATATGATCACAGGGTATTTATGTGTATAATAATAAAGAATAGCAAATAATTATTCTTAGCAATTCAAATGACATCTTATGCAAACATTACAGAACGTGTTAGTGGACTGACTCCATTTATTCAATTCCTCTGCCTGTAATGCACACAAAGCTCCAATCATATTTCAGTGTCAAACACAGATTTCAGATTCCATGACCACACTGAGACCTTCTAATCATATTAAAGGTGCCTCCTTTTTTCTCTCCGTATCATTAAATAGTGCTATCTGGCCCCCTGGGTAGGTCATGTGACCATGCTTGATATGTGAGAGAGGACTGACTGTGTGGACGCGAATCTGTGGCTGAATAGCTTTTGTGTGACGCCCTAGGGGGTCCCATCTATGGGTGCTCTTTGACCCAGATATGATCTAATGGACGTGGGGAGGTTGGAGCATCATGGGCTGAATGGTTGGATGTGGTCGTGGTCCAAATCCTCTGATTGTGTTCCCAGCCAAACCATGCCTGCAGGCGTCACACCAGCTCAGCCTGGGGATGTCTATTGATAAGCGAATTTACAAAATAGCTAATGTCCTTCAGAAACCCACATGATCAAGATGGTTTGTAATGGATGAAGATGGATGAATTTCGCATGCTAATTGGCCAGAATGTTTTTTATCTTTTTTGTATCTGCTCTTATATGCCGATCCTCATAATGATTATGTTTTCTGGTTTTGCCTACTGCGTGGGTTGGATATCATGCAGACACACAATTGGCCTGAGAAAGGAGAGACCAGGTGAATCATTCTTTGATCCTGCAGTGATGACCTCTGCTATGTCCTACGCAAGCCTAACACCCTGTGCGGGATGTACTTGTACCTGTGCCCAGTGAGTATAGCGCTTTAGACCCCAACTTGACCCTGTCATGAACAAGCAGGGATAAACTGGACAAAAAAATTTTTTAATCAAATGTTAATTAATCATAATTTTGGATGTGTAATGTCATTGTTTACCAACAATTCCTTTTCAATGTGCTTTTCATAGCTAGAACTGTAGAAGCTTAAAACTAAAACTCCTAGGCTTCTTCTGTTTGTCACATGACCCACTAACATATCCAAAACACTTATTCCACTGATGACTCATCGTAGCAGTCTGGACGTTTCCTGTATTAGTTTTGCCAACAATCCAAGTCATTTCTATTTGCCTTTAGCTCCTTCTATTTTACATCATTACCCATTTAGAGTCTGAAAACAAATGACCATAGTACATCACCAACATTAGTAATTTGGCATAATAATTAGTACACAGTTTGTGGTTTAGGACCTAGCCTCTGCCACCTCACAGTGGCATACTGAACACCAGCCAAAAGCACAACGGCACGTGGTATTCTGTATGTAAACAACTGAAAGAAGTTTCGATAGAGGCAGCAGATACATCCAGCTCCAATCTCCTCAAGCACTTACTCTTTTCCATGAGCTAAATTAAATTAAATTAAATTAGGCATAAGATACTGTAAAGGTATCCAGGGCTTTTTTTTAAGTTAATTAGTCCTAATGCATAAAATCCATTAGTTTTGCTGTTTGAGGCAAAATAACATAGCAAATAATATTACATTTGGAAGTTTAGAAGATTTAGATTCAGCTTTTTCCTCAGACTGTTAAGTTGATTGTAAAGTCAGAGTCAAATGAAATGAAAATGTGTGACATATAAGAACTGGGCCCATGAAGGGTGCACCCCAGGCCAGACAAATCACGTGTGCCACAACTGTGATTCTGACAAGGGTTTTCCAGTTGGAGCTCTGTTTTAACAAGCTTAACCACGCTCCAGGGCTTACTCAGCGATTAATGATTAATCAAGTTCAATGATTAATCAAGCTTTTTTCAGAAGGGCCGTTTAATTTTGAATTTGAAGTAGGAAAAAACTCAACAATTCCCAGGAAATAATTTACTGTGAGATTTCATAGTAAAACTGTAAATTGCTTGACACAGTTTGACTATAAAATTCACAGTTCTACTATGAATTTTTCATGGTAATTTGTCGTTCTACAGTCAAATCTCATAGTGCAATTGTACGCTTGGTTAACTATGAACTGGCCAAAAATTATTTCACATTTCTACTATAGATTTTGATGGTAACTTGGCCACTTCATGGTTCTACTCTCAAATTTCACAGTACATTTTTCCTGTTTTTATCACTTTTATTTGTTGCATAATTCAGTCTACTTAACTGTGCTGAAATAAGACACGGAAATGTCTTTGTTCTTTGTTTTGATGTGCAGTTCGTAACATAATGAACTACTGACCAATGATATACAGAATTAAAAAGTGTGAACACTAACACCAAAACCCCTCTGGCTAATTGCTAACCAGACAAAACACTTAGCACAAGGGATAAAAACAATATGAAATAAGAATTATTACATAAAGCAAAATGAAATATAATGGAACTACATGATAGCCATGACTGCTTAGCCTACCAGTGATAATTGGTGCATATATGTAACGTAATACTAAGAAGAATAGTATTCTACATGTTTAAATGTCACTGTTTTTGGCGTTGTGTGTAATGAAAAGACATCATGATATCTTTACAGCCCTCTAGTGATCACTTGTAAGTATAACACACTTTAACAGACCAGAACAGACATTTGTACACATCTTTCTTTCTTGACAAGTATTTTTATACTTTATGGCCGTTAAGGACTTGCTGTAGGAATGACTTAAACGAATTATTTAGCCGCTGGCTGATGGGGTAATGGCTTGTGAACTGCAGCTCTGACAGGCTGCCTCGATGATGTCCCATCGATTGTACAGTGATCAATATGGCCATTGTCAGTCTAACTGATTTTTTCTTTAATTATCCAGCGTGCCAGCATCGTTTATCCAATCACAATAGACCTCAGTGCATTCCAGTTCGAAAATCTTTTAAACGTATGGTTAGTTCAAAGGCGAAGATTAACCCCTAACTGCCATGGAAATAAATGAAGAGCTTGTATGAAGACCTTTGGAAAGTCATCAAAAGAACATATTTTGTGAAAAGAAGTTTATCACTAAGACACTGTGTGGTTTTTTACAGATTTTAATCTTTATATTGGCAAAATAAAACTACATTTAAAATTAACACAATAGAATCATTGTAGCGCTACAATTGCTTACTACCTTGGCAGTTAGCTTGGATCCCTCAGAATTGATTATATTGCTAATTCCAATTTGGTTTCAGCATCGACAACTAGTCACTACTCATAGCTACTGAATAACACATTGGTTTTGTTTTGTTTCGTTTGTGGACACTGGTATGCTGGGCAGCCAACTTTCACAGCAACACCACCTAGCAAAAAGCTACCATAAACCACTGGGACTGTGGTGGCCTAGCGTTAATTGGACTCTAAACTAGAAGTTCCAGAGTTTAAATTGTACCTCTGCCAGGCTGCCATATTTGGGTCCTTGAGTAAGGCTTTTAACCCACAATTGCTTGCATTGTAAGATTGCAGGTCACTCTGGATTAGGGCATCTGCTAAATGATAACTAAATAAATGTAATAAGCCAACACGGACTAACATGGATCTAGAAACAAGCTTCCAAAATACATGATTTTCTTACTAATTAGCAACATTAGTTTCAAATAATCAGTGCAGGAGTAATGACTGAAATGCCAAGACACTAAAAATGATTTGGCTAATCATCTAAACTGCGAAACATACTGTTAATAAATACTGCTCCCAGAAAATAGGGGATACTTCAAAATGGAATCTCCCATAACGAAATATCCCATATTTTTTGTAAGATATATATATATACACACACACATACATACAGGGGCTGGACAATGAAACTGAAACTCCTTGTTTTAGACAAAGGTTTGGCTATAGCAGCCCGGCCGTGTATATTGACCCTGTGGATCCCGACGGACAGTTCTGGTGG
>JAUZSU010000617.1:0-17757 GCA_034780255.1 Parotocinclus maculicauda
GTGTGTGTGTGTGTGTGTGTGTGTGTGTGTGTGTGTGTGTGTGTGTGTTTAACAGGGGCATCCCTGGTCTGCCTCACTTGTCACAGAACATACCACTGACCACGACATCTGGACTTATGGTGCCAGTAAACCCTGATGGTCAAAATGAGCACCTGAGCCATCCTGGACACAAACAGGCTAATGTTCCCATGAGATTTAAATTTAGAATAATAATACTAAGTTATGTTTATGTAGCACAATCACATGGTTGATTTTAAAAGTAGTATGGTAATTGAAACAAACATGAATTGTGTTAATCGTGAATGTGTATGAGACACTTTTACTGTTGGTCTCTCCTGTATCCTGTAGGGTGTACTACCAGTCTATGCCTATGACTTCCTAAACATACTCTTTCAGCAGATGAACATTAAACACTCTTTAGCTGTTAAGCTTTGACACTTCAGATTTGTAATGGAATCTTGTTTTGTAATGTGCTAGTATTTTTGTAACTGCTAAATAATTATTTCACACAGGCCCTTTCTTCCCAGATCCTTGTGCAGTTTATCCTTGCACGTTGCCGCATGGCTCGTGTTAACTGTTTGGTCAGTTCATTTCTTGATGTGGCTGTGATGACTACTGATAGATTTTGGGCACATGCACATACCGCTGTGAAGGCTCTGATAATCTCTGCAGCAGCGTGTGATGTGGATCTCCATATGGTTTCACTGTTCCAGCTTGGAACAGATAATGATGTATGTTACTAGCATCCCCAGAGGGTCTTTTGGATTATTGTTAGAGGGCTGATGCTTATTCAAAATGAAATTGTCCCTGGCAAGCAGTTTAAGGCAAAAAAGGAGTGATGTTGTTGCGTGGCCTTAAATATTATGGGCCAATAGTCAATTGCGCCAACTGCAGCTCTAGAATTACTTGCCCCTTTAATAAAGATGGGTAAAAGGGTTATTTGTGGTTCATTATACCTAACCTCTAACTAAAGTACAATTTCTCCAAGAAAAGAAAGATGTAATAAATGTTACAGTTATTTGGCACGCCTTACTTTCTGCAATCTCCCTTTTACCATCGTCACAATACAGAGTCTTTAAACACATTGCTTACAAGTTTGAAGAATATAGTGCAAGACTTGTTGCCTGTTTCTGACACCCTGTTCAGTTTATACAACTGATTTTTAGTGTGGATTATTAAAGATGATTGGGGTAATCAGTAGTCTAAGAACCTAGACCACTACTATGTTGACCTGGGTTTAAGTTCCAGTGATTACTTACAGTAGGGTCACATAGACTGTGACTGTGGCAGAGAGACTGGACCCATCCCATGGCACTGCAACAGTTTGTGCCTTTACATGCAATTAATAACCGATCATATTTGGATTTCTGTAGTTATCTGATTATTTAAGGGGTCATGTAAAAAGTATGCTCTGATCTAGAAATCAGATTAAGAAATCCAATCAAGAAAGCTATAGTTTATTTTAGTAATCTGACTTCTGAAGGCATATATTCCCCTACTACGATTTCAATCAGTTGTCTCAGTCTGCGGCGGAAGCCGCTAGCAGAATCTAACATGGTTGCCAGGCCCACATTTCTTTAAGAAGAAAAGTTAGAAGCTAACTCTTATGATCAGCTAAGTAGCTAATAAGCTAAACTAGATGATTAGATTTGATCAGATGATCAGAAAATTCAACAATGACCGAGTTTAGCTTATTGGCAGAGGTCAATTTGATGGATGGTATCCATGGTGATTCCAAAGGTCTTTCAAGGTCTCTCATCATCACAGAACTTTTACCATGCTTAACAGTAATGATTTTTCTTCTCCTTGTTTATGCCAGAAAGTTGTTTTTTTAATTATGTTTCTGTCTTCTCAATACTTTGTTAGCCATTTAGTGTGAGCAGTTCAGTGTGTTGGCTATTCAAAGTGAAAGACATTTTCATCCATTTTTACCAGTATTGCCAAGAATTCTTGAGCTGAATGCCGCTGTGTCTAATCCCCCTTTCTTTTGATGCACAAAAGTATTTTTTCTGTCTGCCGCTATAATAAGCAGCTTATAATAATGTTCTACTGTTTCACCTCTCTCCCTCCTGTTATTTATGTTATCTTGTTTTATTTCCTGTGTGGCTGCACTGGTTTTACCAGGAGCGGCAGTATAATACTCTGCATCACACATTTCCATCCAGAAATCAATAAAATTTAGCGTGTGAGAACAGTTTTATAATGCGCCTAATTTTAAAAGTACACTATAAACCACACCAGATACAACAACAGTGGCCCTCCCATTACCCACCACACACACACTTTCTCCAGTCTCAGGGAGATGCTGAGGCATAGCCCTCTGGCAGCAACACATAAACAAAAACAGACACAGACACATGCACACACTGAAGTAATTTCCTCTCATTATCTCTCTCATGGAGGTTAAGCATATAGCTACAGTATACGTAACATCATTTATTTTCATTTTTGCTTTTAGAATTTTAAAATAGTAAAGTGGGTTTGCCTTTTCCACATTTATAACAGTGATGCCTTAGTAAGAAGTCTTTTAATTTAACCATCTCAGGATTAATGTATCACCAACAACGTGGTCCTTATAGCTATGATGAACCAAATGGATGAATCACATGTGACTTCAAACTTTTATCAGTTTCTAAATTTCTCTAACATCTAGGTTCTGCTATCTGATTTCTATATAAAGATATAATTATTATATTACCAAATACAATTTATTTATAATTAATATTGTTTATAATTCACACTGAAATTCAAATAGCTATTTGCATAATGTTTTAGGTTGAGTAGACGAGTGAGTTTTGATAGAAAACCTTCAGCAGCTACAAGGAAAGTGTTGGTGTATGCCAAGCATGTTCTGCACTGAAATTTACGAGACGGTTTAGTGTTCAGGAAATTACATACATGTAAATGGATGTTGTTAGTACTCAATTAGCACATTAGAAACACGCTCCTTTTAATACTCAGAGTACTGTGTTAGCAAACAAAAGTATGGACTGCTCCTTTTCTTTTCCCTTAAGGATGTTAATTCTCATTGTTACGCCACATCATTTTGTAATTTACATTTAAGATACAGTCATTTGCAGTCATTGTATGTGTATGAACCTAAACCACTGAAGAATTTAAAAACAGACACATGTTGCAAGTATGTACAAAGTGGGCTATGGGAAAAAATATATCGCCAAGAAGTTGGTGCAACATTGCCCTACTTATTGAAAATTCATTATTTAAGTTGTCATAACTTTATTAGTGTCAGTGTGAGCGAAGGATCAATAACAGCTACTTGGAGACGGAATAAACAGCCATATCATGTCATCATTATGAAAGAAGCTGCTAGCTAAAAGCAGCATTTGTACCATGAATGCATGCTCTGTTATTTTGAGTCTGAAGGTATGTTTCAAAACTTATCAGTCCATAAACCTAATAAATACAAATGTTTCAGTGCTGTCGTCTGGGTTGTAAGTTAAAGGATTCAGTAGTTTTTTGTATTCAGGTGTTGTTCAGTTAAAATAGTGATCTTCTTGAATCAACATTTCTTGAATTTGGGAGTCAGTGCTATAAATGTATTGTAATAGCAGCAAAGGAAAGGTATGTCACCAGTTTTAACATGTATGTATGAGTTATGAAAACAGTTCATGAATTCAGCTGTCAATTTTGCCCAGAGCTCCAAGCCCACAGGAAAGTGTTTTACTGTGTGGTGACTTTTGTGGAGCTGTAAGAGAATAAGCACTACACTTGATGTCACATCAGGCCTATTTAATTAATAGAATTAATAGGTATGTTTACATTTATGCTGTCTTTTCGGGTCCAACACATTGCCCTGTCTATGTCTAAGCTTAGGCACAGCACCTAACACATGCACAAAGTACCAGAGGTTTTGGTTACTAGAAACTGGAACATGGTGTTGCAGTTCATAGGAAAGTAGTTAAAGCATACTCAGAAAATCAGTAGATGTCACCAGATAACATCAGACTAATTTTCATATATTTAGCATTTTCTTATGTATATCAAAACATGTTATGAAGTCATTTCACAAAAAAACTAGCATAATATAGAGAAGTACAAAAAATGTTGAATATACCATAGATTTTATTGAATAATGTATTGAAAGAAAAAAAAAAAAAAACTAAATCCATTGACGATTCTGCTCAGTTCAGTTAGCTGTTTGCTGCCCGGATACCCAGCATTTAAGAGCATCATACAATGGAAAATTAAATTTTAAAATTCAGAATATACTCTTTGCTCAATGTGTATTTATGTGTATTACTGGATTCCCATCATAAAGTCGAAATATCGTAAACTGAACTATTGTAATCTGAAGAGAATCTATATTTACAAAGCAAGTCAAACCAGCTATTAACCAGACACTATAATTTCTATCAAAAAGCCAAAAAGCAGTGGTAGTAAGTAGTTGAGAAACAGACATAGAAAAAATGGGTTTGGAAGGAATATCACACTGTTATTACTTCTAAATAGAGCTGAGATATTTAACACTAAGAGCAAACAAGTGCGCATGTGTTAGAAACTATTGGGTTATTAGGAACACTGGCTAATGTACAGCTGGAGCTGGAGAGCCGTATCAAGTCCCTAATGTCTGATGAAAAACATCAATTGCTTTTTAACAATCATGTAAATAAAAGGGTCTAAAAATTCACCAATGCTAGTGACAATGTTGCTGTTTTCCTGTTTTGTTTTGTTTTAATAGCTTGTCATTGATCCAGATAAAGGAGCTGAATTATTTTGAGCTTTGCTCACATGCATTTAGCAGTCATTTCTTTGCCCACTTTAATGAAGATGTTGTTGGCCTTAGTGTTGCTACTGTGACTACTCAAGTTGTGACTCAAGTTAGTGGAAAATTAACTATAATAAAAGTTATGTTAGTTGCTGGATTGGCCAGTTCTTGTCTCTTTTTATAGTGCAGTGAAATAACACTGTATGAGGTTAACTCTAGTACAACACCATTTACAATAACACTAACAGTTAGCCATCTTGAGTTTCTATTGTCATCCGGTACTTCTAGAGATGTCATCTGGAGGTCTGTAGCAAATATGAATTTTTAGGCATAGCAAAGACTGAAAGCTGCTAAAACCATTTATTGTTGTCCTTGTTTATAACAGCAGCAGGTCCAAATGTAATTCACCCACAGTGTGATTGTTGTCAAACACTCAGATTGGAAGATACATATAGTCCGCCAGATTTGTGTGTGGGTATGTGGCTTTTGCTTCTGAAAAACTGTGTGGCTGGTGGAGCCAGGGTTGAGTTGATTGATGACTTGTGTATGGCAATAAAAGCCTTTTAGAGGGGAAAATCAGGGCCTGGGGTTGGAGGCTTGTACGTCTATGACTTCATCAACATTGCTTAATTCCATATGAGCTTAATCAAATGTGGCAAACCCCTCTTTTGCACTGGAATCCATGCATTTAATATTGTTCTTTTCATTGCCATGATGCCTCACTATGAACAAATTTTGAGAAAGTCAGTGGCAATACCAACTTTCAGGAAAAGCTGTAGACATGCAGTCCTTAGTATACAGTGTTACTTTTGCTTGAATTTGCTCAGGTCTGCCTCTCATATGCACTCAGTACCTAACATGTTTTTCTTTTTCTGCATTACATCTTGTGGCATGTGTGCTTATAGGACATTCTGAGTTATGCATATGCTGCTTTCTTGTAAAGGATGGAAGTGTTTGAAATATGGTTTTCCACAGAAACTTGAATGATTTATCCAAGTCCAAGAAATTGTCATATGGTTTCTCATTAATAAACATTTCAAGTCACTTTTCATATGATGCAAAGCTGCGAATGTCAGTATGAGTGGAAAAGAGGAAAACTGAATCGAAGACTTTTTCCAGCTTTGAAGAAAATAAACACAGAATTTGGATCAGGAATTGGCAAGTGGGAAGCTGGGATGCCTCTTACTGCCTGACCTGGTTTTATTAAGCTTATACAAATAGATTAATAAAAACATACCTATGTCATGTCTTTATATTTCTATTACATTTCAATCCCAGAGCTGTCAAGCTGCTGGCTCTCGTTCATGTACAGATCATTAACTACAGATTGATGCAAAATTATTCATGCAAAATGTGTTTTTGCAAAAAAAAAAAAACATGGCATATGCTATTACAAGTAGCGGTCTAAGCTGCGTCTGTTAACCCCTTAATGTTATGTTTGCTGCTTAACAGGTTTATTGTAGTCCAAAACAATACTTTAAAAAATGTATAAATTATCAACTAGGGTTGAAAAGTATTGGGATTTTAAGGACACATATTTCTGATACTAAATATTGATATCTGACAGAAATAGATACAGAAAGGTTTATAATCAAGTACACTGTGATATTTTATACAGTTAATGCATCCTTATAGATCGTTGTCTCCTCTTGGATGTATAAACTAAATCTCAAGAGAATGTAAGTCATAGAGATAACAAGAACAAGACAACAAACTTAAGGACACACCTTACCAAATATTGGTTGAAGTCGAATGACAGAGTCAAAATCCTAAATGGCAGATACTGAAGCAAAGGTTCACATACTTTTTCATGCATACAGATATGTAATATTGGACAATGTCCCTCGGTAAATAAATATGTTTTAAGTGTTAATGCAACTTTTTTTTTATCTTATAAGACTTTAGATTGCTAAAGCAGAGAGTGGCAAATGGTTGTTTGATTCTCATTATTATTTGTTGTGCTTGTTGTGAGGAAACTTAGGAAACCCACTCCAGTGGTACAGAGCTTAGATACTGGTTTGAGCTTGTAGCATATTAGTACTCCTTTTATTAAATTACACTGGAATACTGGCAGTGGTGCTCCAGAGACCTGGAATAGCTGTTGCCTGTGTACAGATGTACAGTATAGTAGCCAGAAACAAAAAAGTACTACATGGTCATGGGAAGAGTGAGTTCTATCAGACAAGCTTGTTCTCTGAAATAAGCATTAGAACATACTGTACATGTTCAAATCTGTCAAATAATATTATTGTCTTACAGACAAGTAGCAATTTCTCACTGCTTTACAAGACATAAAAAGACAAGAATTAAAAGCCACATCATCCTATATGGCTGTTCTCTAGCACTTTTCAGCCTAGCTCATTAAGGTGCACTTTGTTTTCACGCACTGTGTTCCATAATGTCTAATGTGTATAAAGAATGTACACTTGCACCTACATCTGTCTACATCCTCTGCTGTATTTAAATAACATCCTCTAGGAATAAACCCTTTCGGTTTGCATCAGAAAAAATGCTGATTTGGTTTTTACAGATATAAGACAGTAAAAAAAATGATCAAGTAAAGTTGTAAAAGAATACATAAAAAATGAAATGAAATGCCAATTAATGCCAAGAGACATTAGGCAGTGCTAAAAATGCTGATTTAATGATTTAATTGTTTTTGAAAGTTTATGGGCAGTGTCTGTCATGTATTTGGAGTGAACATTCCAGAGCTTTGTGGGCTAAATGCAGATTCCTTACCATTCAGCAGCATTCTGAACTCGTTGCATTTAAGTAATGCATGATTTTCATGCACATTCCCAACTCAGTACAAGAGTTCCAACAAGAGATGTATTTTATCCAGACCGAAGCAACTTAAAGATATGACAACTCTGCATTGAATAATCATCTTCAGTAATGCAGTTGGTACATATAATCATTTATTTAAAGATTATTGTTGAACAGTCATAAAGCTTAGTATTGATTGGGAAAAAAACTGTCTTTACATATATATCTTATTTTTCCTATGCACAGCGCCTGCTCATTACATGTGATATTACCAAATTTATAGTCATTAATGTAGTAGTATTTTATTAACATCTAGTTGAATATTGAGGATTGAAGAATGCACGTTGTCCCTAATACTAGTGATTAAATATAGGTAATTAACAAGAATGTTAGACCTGCAATGCATGTTGGGGGCCACCAAGCAGGCCATGTCCATTTAGCTGCTGAACAGGGAGGCTGTCATCACCACAGTATGAGTGTGGCGATGAAACTGTGTTGCACAGGTCATGTGGCGATTTAGCTTAAACTGCCACAAACCTCCCATAGTGATTTCCCCAGTGGTATGCATTAAAAGGAAAGTCTGTTGCTGGAATTTGTTGTTGGAGTTTAAAATTCTCCTCACATTTTCCTCAACTTGAGTCTTTTCCTGGCATTTGGGGGACATGTTGTCCCCACAATGTAATATAAACATGACACATACAATCACAGACACTTTGTCTCTCTACCATTGTTTGAACCTTCCATATACATATTGATCACTGCAGATAATTAATGCTACACCTACCTCTAACCAAGCTACAGTTTTGTAAACAAATAACATGTCCCCACCAGGTAAAAATGTTTTTTCACCACAGTGTAATACATACATGGTACACACACACACATACTTAGAAACACACACACAGGTAACAATGATACCAGTGTGCAAATCTTTGAGTTACAAGTTTTTAGCAGGAAATACCCTAAAGCTTTAAGGTGTAACTGTGTTATATTGCATGTATGTAATGACTTGTATTTATGTATACTGGTGTCTGTTTGTCATACATGCATACACAGTACAACTATGCATCTTGCATGCCCATCGGTCAAGCAAGGCAAGGTGTGATTTGTTTCAGACCTTAAACTGGACTTCTCAAATATGTATGTATGTGTTATTTTTACAGCAGGGGTACTATTAAAGTTTAAGGTGAGAAAACATGCCAGCACCAGCTATAGTAAATGTCCCAGCTGTATAGGATAGCTGCTGATGAGTGGTACTCAGAGGCTTTGACAGTGTTAATCATTCAGGGCTTAAATCAGGTTTGTAGAACAAGATACTATTGAAGTAGTAAATTACTGAAGCTAATTTTATCAAATTCCAGAAATAACACACAAAACGGCATGCAGATTCTAATATTTACATTGAATTACCCAAAATGAATGATTTCCTTCTAAGACAATAAATGATCTATTTTGCTTTCTTACATGAATTGTCCAGTATAAGGTGCATGTGCCTGATAATGGTCAATACTTCAGAAATGTTAAGGTTTTGGATTTGATAGTAATTTGAGCAGACAAGTGCAGTTTGTTGCCTTTATAGTAAAGATAATAATAAACATTTTGTATAAAAAACATTTGCATGACTCATGCAGATCCACAACTGGAGCACTGGATAAATGATTGAGGGGATGAATTAATCTTTATTTATTTTTGCAAAGGAGAATATATATTTGTTCTCAATTGGTTGGGTTTTACGAGTTTATTCCTGGAACAGTTGGAAACTGTCCCTAATGTTTTCAGCTTTTTAATAACGATGTAAAGTATAAACCCCACCAAACACTTAAAAGGTCCAGGACTTTAGACTTAAGAACATAAAACAGGAATAGCATTATTTCTGTATATGTTACATGGGGCTGTGATGACTTGACGGGTTAAGGTGCTGAAGGTCTCTGCAAAGCTGCCACTGTTGTGTCCTTGTGCCCTTAACTCATAATTGTTTGGATTGTATGACTGTCTTGATAAGTTGTATGAAGTTATGTGGATAAGATCATGTAAATGAATAAATGTAAACATAAATTGATTTAGGATGTGAATTTTCAAATCTGCTGTGCGTTATGCTATGTCTGTAATATATACTGTACATTCACAGTGCTAAAAGATGTGCTCTCGTTTTTAACCAAATGTATAAGGATAGGTTGTAACCTATTAGTGGGCTAACATTGTGTAAACCCAGAAAGATGAATACAGCTATCATCATGTACAGTCAAGTCTGCCGGGGTAAATAGTTATCAACCATTATCAATACAGAAAAGCAAAATTGTCAGTAAATTGCCCTTCATATTAATATACCCTTTCAGCCACATGTGTTTTGATCTTAGCCCTGGGTGTTTTCAAACACTATAAATTCCTCTGGTGGTACCCAAAGAAGAGAGTTTAGTTCTGTTTATTTTAGTGAAGTAATATAATTGATCTAGTGTAAGCTTATAATAAGATGAACATCGCACCATTAAAGTTTCTATATTGTGTAGTTTATAGTATAAGTATTACGATGCATTTGCTTATTACATTTAGACTTTACGATGGAAGTCCGATGACCCACATCAATCCATATACAGCATAAGCTGTATTCAGAACTTTCCCCAGCAAGCAATAGGCAGTAAGGATACTCTTCCGTAGATTCTGGGCATCCGGGCAGCAGCCAGCTGACTGGGCTGAGCAGCAGCCCCCTTAATAATTCAATGGATTAACCATTTTTTTTAATTTGTTTTTCACTTTCAATACATTATTCAAATATTTACATGCGATGATCAACACAATGTTAATTCAGTATATTCTAGTCAATGATTCTCTTCACTATTGGCTGATACACTACTGTGGTAGCCTAGTGGTTAAGGTACTAGACTCTGGTCCTGATGGTCCAGGGTTCAAATCCCACCTCTGCCAATGCTGCCACAGTTGGGTCCTTAAGCAAGGCCCTTAACCCACCATTGCTTGAATTGTAAGATTGCATTAGTTGTAAGTCGCTCTGGATAAGGGCGTCTGCTAAATTTCGTAAATGTAATACACTAGCTCTTATAGCATTTATTACTTTTTTATTACTTTTCATAATACTTCATTTTTAAGTTATATCTGTTATTATTATTATTATTATGATTATTATATTCTAAATATAATATGTTTTCTCTGTGTTTAATTAATGTTTTATTTAAACTATTAATATGAACTTAATATTTAGATTACATAATACTATTAATTCTCACGTAGTTAGGTTAATGTAAGTGTAAAAAAAAAGTTACCCCAGTCCTTTGCAGTACAATCCCTATATTTCCTTCAGAATGTCAGTCTGTCCTTGACATTTTTCTGTCCATTCTCTCGACATGTCTTCAGCTGTCCAGTTTTGGTGGTTCACCAACAATCATAAAATAGTCAGAATCACTGAGATAATATTTTTCATCAATCTGATGGACGATGTGAACAGAACAAGGTGCTGGTATGTATCATGTGCTGGCCTGTATGGCATGATCAGCCAATTACAGTTGCATGATTGAGCAGGTATATTATTATCATGTTTTAAGCCTGCTATGTCTTTATTCAGTGCCTATCCCAGAGAACAGAGGGTTCACAGTCCATCATAGGGTCAACAGGGTGAGTCACAATTGCAGTGTCAAGGCCATGATCCCACGACTGGTCTCCATTCCCTGAAACAACCCCACCTGTACAATGAAAGGAACTGCCAAGACTCAAACCTGAGTCATCACAGTGGTGTGCTAGTGAATTGCTGTTGCACCACCCAAACACGTTCTGCCAGTTATAAACATGAAATAATGAAATACCAAATTTGTTTATTTAAAGAGTTTGCCAATATATAACATGAATACCTGCATTCACTCCAAGTAGACCAGTAATGTACCTAGCCAATTTGGCATCCAGCCCCAACTTAATTTAATATAAGTTAGTGAACTTGAAAAAACAGGCCCCATGCTTACTCTTTTTAATAATTGTACTTCCATTATCCTCTTTTCAGCTTGTCCTGTTTTTGTTCTCTTTGCAATATTAGGTGGAGAAACTTGCGGTTTAGCCTGGCATCCACAATTGTTGTGCTTGTAAGCAGTAAGGATGAGAGTGAGATGAGATGTGGTGGTTTTTATTTAGGACCCAGGTATGCGGGATAAACATATCCCACGACGTATAATAAGAATGTGGAAATAATATAGAACAACTAAAAAGAGATAAAGAGCGGAGCGTAAGGCTCCTAACATAATAAAACCGAAAGGATAAAGTGGCACGCCGAAGTTGCGTCTTAAATGAGAGCAACGCGCGAACTAGTCGCGAGAGGGCGCCAAAGCGCCAGTCGGGGCAAACGTGCAGAAAGCACGATTTTGGGACGTCTCTCAAATGGCGAGGCACGGAGGTAGTCCAAATGCAAAGGAGCGAGCGTAAGCTCGAATGTGCATGCAATTAAAGGAAAGATATGCTGGGGCACGTCTTATATTGTGTGTGTTGCCGGGTGGCCACCCTAGCCAGGGCATATCTCGAGTTAGCAGCAGACTAGAGTGAGACTCAAAAGAGCGCAAAAGCGCCGGAGCGCCGGGAGACCATGCCGGGACGCGTATGCTTCTAACGCACTACCAGGTGGCTGCTCTAGCTGGGGCGTGTCTCATTTGGAGAGGGCAGCCGACTAGCTAACTAGCTAACTAGTTAAGCTCAAAAGAGTGCAGAGGACGCCGACGCGTCAGAGGGCAAGGGTGAGCTTGAACATGCACGTAGCGCGGGGAGCGAAGAAATCGCGGAAGTGGCCAAAGTGCCAAAAGGCGAGCATATAAGCTCAGGGTGCGCTTGTAGCGGGAATGTGAATAACACATAAAAGGCGCCGAAGAGCCAGAACATGAGAATTAACTCGAGTGCGCGGTGACGCGAATAGATCGCGAGAGGCGCAGAAGCGCCAGAGGGCGAGCGTGAGCTCGGAAGCGAAGAAACCAGACCGGGTCCTATTCAGGACGAATACCCGGCTGGAGTGAGGCTAGATAGGTGCCGACGACAGAAGAGTGCAAGCTCAGAGCGTGCGAGGAGCGCACGAGTACGGGACGGGAAAGTGCCCCTAACAAACTAAATACCTCGGGGGTTACCCGCCGGTACCAGTCCTTTGGCACTAGAAGCCCCCGGAACTTTACCACTATCTCTCGGGAACGTGGAAGGGCGCGAGGGCGCCGGTGGTCGGACATGTGAACCGAACAGAATAAGGATGACCTGGCATCGAACAGCTCTAAAACCACGCCTTTATAGGACGTGAAGCAGCTGTTTGGGATCAGGACATAATCAGGATACTGGATATATAGGCCGCCTCACCGATACCTCTGTAATGGCGACTGGCGAGGACGGCCGAACGCTCCAAGGGAAGGTAGGAACCCTAACAATTTGATGATATTATGGACTGTAGAGGATGAAATCCATAAAATCCTTACAATTGCATGATGAGAAACCTTGTTCTTAAACTGTTGGACTATTTGCTCATGCAATTGTTTACAAAGTGGTGAACCTCGCCCCATCCTTGTGATCGACTAAGCCTTCCGGGGGTGCTCCCTTTATACCCAATCATAACACTCACCTTTTTTGCAATTAACCTGTTCACCTGTGGAATGATCCAAACAGGCGTTTTATGAGCATTCCTTAACTTTCCCCGTTTTTCTTGCCTCTGTCCCAACTTTTTTGGAATGTGTTGCATCAAATTCAAAATGATCAAATATTTGTAAAAAAAAAAAACAAACAAAAAAAACCAAAACAATAACGTTTGAACATGAAATATCTTCTTTGCAATGTATCCAATTGAATTTGGGCTGAAATGGATTTGCAAATCATTGTTTTCTGTTTTTATTTATGTTTTACAAAACATCCCAACTTCATTGGAATTGGGATTGTAGCTTAAGTGTAATCTAAACCCTTCGAAATAAACCCTTACCTTAACACCCATATCTCTTTCCTTCTATTATCGCCTAAACAGCTGTCCTGTACAGAATCATGTCTGCTTTCTGCTCTTATTTACAATTAGCTGATTATCCTTGCCATTTACTTATATTTATCTCTACTCGTTATTGTTGTGATTGTTGTGCCACATCATCCCTTAAAACCTCAAGAACTCAATAAAAAGACAACAATTAATAGACATGCATTTAATCCATGTAAAAATGAATATATTTCCAATAATAAAGCTTCCCTTTCTGTTATGTAATATGTACTTTTATACTTTTAAACTTAAAACACTCTTTTTGGTTTGACTAGTTTACTCAGTACACAAAACCATAAGGTATAGATGATTATGCTTTTAATTGGCAAAAAATAATTTTTTGCATCTCCAGTTCTCCATAGTTACACTGTTTGGCACGTCACTTACTTGAATGTTAGCAAACGTCAGCCTGGTATCTCCTGTACAAAACAAAAGAAAAAAACTATATAAACTATATAAACCTAACACTGACTACATTTAGGTGTAACATGGGACTCTTGCCTGCTTTGCTATTTGTTTAATTGCAATAGTACTAAATAATTTAGAGACACAATTGGACCTACAGAGTGTAAAAGATCCTGAACTAATCTAACTGCAGTTATGCCGAGCAGCTGCTTCTTAATTAAAATTGTCTTCAAAATTTAGACCTAATTTATTGATTGATTAATAATCAAGATATTAATCTTCATAACAGTTTTATTTTAAAAAAATTATAAATGACATTTGTTATCATTTGGTATGTTTTAGAGCTTATTGTTCTGAATTAAAATAAGTCACATTCATACCGCCTTTTGGGCTGTTCAGTTGCTTTAAGGAAATACTTTAAAGCACTTAACTCATGGAATGTTGTGTTTTAGAACATTGGACATGCTTTATTTCAGAACTTTTCACAATTTATTTAAACATCTCACATATACAAAATAGGTACAATAAACTTTGTGGTTCATTTTGCGAGAGAGTGATCTCCAAAACCCATTTAAATGGATGAAATGTGATTTCACTATGAACACTGGGAATGCGGCAGCGTTAAATGGCTACAAAACAAAAAGGGATCCAAACAAAACTCAAAACCAAATAACAAAAAAAAAAACAAAAGAAACAACTGGACAAACATGAGAATTGGGATTTTCCACCTGCTTAAAAAAGGGTGTTATCAGTGGGACCTGTGCAATACTCCTTAAAACAATACAAAGTAATACAGTAAAAGTGGTTTCCTCCACAGCTATAAGTGTAGCACCATATAGTATATGCACTTCAAGCGTTGAGCACCTTTGACACAGGACAGAATTATAGACGTAGTACCAAGGAGTAGGATGCGGTTCAGGTTTGGTAATATTATTTTCTTTATACAGGCATGAGGTAGTTTAAACCTTTTGTAAATTGTGGTTTTAAACCTCCTCATTAGAAGATATATAAAGACCACAAACTGATGCATACTTTCATTGTTTTTATTACACTTTCATTTTTACAAAATGATGGCATGTCCCAAACCATGGTGTTCCCCAGCATCTCTTTTTGGGCATCTGTATTAATTTGCATTGTGCAATGCTCCATTTAGTCCATTGGTCTTCTCTGATAGAGCCCAGCTTAAGCAAGTGGATGTGCAGAGGAAATCAGCATTCAGTATAAAAACAACACAGAGAAGAAGGGCAAAGATTTTTCATTTTTCTTTCTTTCTCTCTTTTTAATTTATCATGAGTCTATTTATTTGAAACAGACTGGGCCAATGTCCAGACCAAACTCTTGATCAGCGCCACCAATGTCCAAAGGTGCAATGTCGAGGATGGGCAGGCGAGATGGTTTATTTGTTCTGTATTCGATGACTGTCTTGCTCCACTGACCAGTGTGTTTCTGTATGAGGATATCACAAAGATAACATGTATTAGTAAAAATTCATACAACCAAAATAAAATCATCATTTTAAACATTGTGTGCATGAGCATTAAACATTAAACTTACAGTGCAGCCATCTTCCAGAACACTGTAGGTGAAGCGGCTGTTGCCCTCTGCCCTGAGCTCTACATCATTGGAGCCCTGCAGTAGAACGGCCTTCTTCAGGTTGCCATTCTCACCGTCCATGTAGGCAATGCTGTTCTTGCAGTGGTAGGTGACATTCTGGACAGCTTGGTTAGCCAGCAGACGCATGAAGGCCAGTTGTGTTGCCATGGACTGTGGGCTCAGGGTCTCATCGTTGTAGCCAAACTGAAGAAAACAAATGAAAGGCAAATTGTACAGTATAATTGCTTGTGTAATTTTCATATTACTCTTTTGTATATGAGAAATCATTACAGACATATCAGACCTAGATAATTTCCTAACTTACCTCAGTTCCACCATTGATGGTCTCGCCAAACCAGGTATGCTTCTTCTCCTGGGCACTTCTGTACCAGTTCTTGCGTGCAATGCTTTCTGGGTGAGCATAAATACAGGTGTGTCCAGTAGTGAAGTCACAATAGGCCTTGATGGCATCCATGGTGCAGCCCTGGTTGGGGTCAATCCAGTAGAATCCTGCAAGGGAGAAATGAGTTTACAGGTAACTGTAACAACTCAGCAAATAAATATTAAACGTTTTAGAAAGGTTTGAATTAAACCTTTAAGTGATGTTATGCAAGAAAAACGTTTAGCTCTTACCGCTGCTCCAGTCTGGATGGCTGAGCCTGATGTCACGGCATGTGCGGGCTGGGTTCTTTTTGGAGCCCTCAGGTGAAAGCAGGTTCTCAATCTGAGTGTTCAGGGACTTGATGGTAGCATCCACCTCATAGTCCTTAGCCCTGAGAGCAGCCTGATCAGCTCTGTACTCATCATAGCCACCAGATATGTCATATCCACCACCAGCTGCACCAGCAGGTCCAGGGAGGCCAGGAGATCCAGGAGGTCCCTGCAAATGAATTTTGTAAGTGAATCTAAGTTTAAGAACTTCCAAAGTGCACAAGCATTTATTAGAATTTGATCTTGAAACAAAAAGTATTACTTACAACTGGTCCAACTTGTCCAGGGGGGCCACGATGTCCAGCAGGTCCAACAGGACCAGCAGTTCCAGGTCTACCATCCTTACCAGCTGGGCCACTGGGACCAGATGGGCCCTAAAGATTGAGTACAATAAAACGTTAGCAACAGCATATAGTGGTGGGAAACAACTACACAGTGACCTGTGGAAGGCTGGTTACTTACTCTGGGACCAGCAGGACCAGAAGGACCAGCAGGACCATTATCACCGGCAGGTCCCTGTAAGAATAAAACAAAACATTTTGCCAAAAATTAACTACCAATATAAACAAGGAATGTCAAAATCAGAAAACATGTAGACATTTCTGGTGTTTATTGCATTATGACTCCTACTTAAAAACTACCAATCACTCACATTGGGTCCAGGCATTCCCTGAAGACCAGGATGTCCACGCAGTCCCTTCATGCCTCTCTCTCCCTTATCTCCAGCCCCACCCTTCTCACCTCTGGTTCCAGCAGGGCCCTGTAACACAAACATATTAATTATTGATATAAAAAAATATTATAGCAATAACTTTAAACATATTCAAAGCCAGTGTATATGTGTAAAAGAACAGTTGGTATGTTTTACTTACAGAGGCACCTCTTGCACCAGCAGGGCCAGCTGGTCCAACAGCTCCAGAAGGTCCCTAAAAATTATAGAGAATATTGAATATCTTCCATATTCATTTATTATGCTCAAATGAAAATAGAGGTCATCTCTCACAAATGTAAACTATGTCAGGTGCTTTAAAGACTATATACTTACAGCTTCACCACGGTTCCCAGGTCTACCAGAAGGACCAGCAGGCCCCAAAGGTCCAGGGGCACCAGCAATTCCAACAGGTCCAGGAGATCCAGGCTCTCCACGGTCACCCTGTTAGTTTGAAGTAGTCCAATTAAATAGATGTAAGTAAAATTATTAATCCATGCCACAATTCTAAGCATATATTAACTTAGGCCTGAGTACAAATTAAAATATTGCCACTTACCTTCACACCAGCAACACCAGGACGGCCAGGTGGGCCATCATTACCAGGGCTACCCTATACAGAAACACAAAGTGTTTGGAAAAGTTATGTTGTGTGAGTGAACTATAATGAAGTTTTCAGTAACCAATGATCCAGTGACATGCAATTTAATTTTGCTGTGATAGAAGACATCACATAACATTGTATTTATCTACCGTTTTTTTTGTTATACTGATGGAATCGGATGCTTATTGGGCCACTAGTGTCTCATTACATCAATGTGTGAATCATAACAGCTTATATGTATGTATATATATATATATATATAT
>JAUZSU010000619.1:0-14432 GCA_034780255.1 Parotocinclus maculicauda
TCAGACAAAGCCAAACAATTACAACTTACTGAAAGGCACGACTGGGACTTGATATATTTAAACATTGCAGAAGTTTCTTATTCTGTACATCCTGTGATGGTATAGTTAACATACTCATGTGACCTGATGTGATACTTATGTGACCACCAGCCTCAGTGATGCGTTCCCAGTCAAATTTATTTATATACTGTTTGTTACAACAGAGCATTGTCTCAAAGGAAAAACTCCCTAAATGTGTTTGGAAAACCAAAGCTCAAAAAGGGACCCAACCCCCTTGTGCATGCTAGATGAATTATTGTATCTAAGAATGAAACTGACTTACCTAAACTTTTATAATAGCGATTAAAATACACAGAAGCTAAACAGAACAATTAAACAGATAATAATAAAAACAGATAAACATAAAGAACATATACCATATAAAATATAATATAATATAGACAATAATAAAGCTAACACAATACTTTGGTGAATATAATAAAATAGAAACTACAGAATATAAGACAAGTGTATATTTAATCAATAAAATAATTAAGTATTTCAAGTAAACGAAGAATAGGCACAATAGTGTAAATGTCTTAGGCCATCATTACGTTACATTAGTCCATTGTTTTAGCAGAGCAATAATAACCATATGTAATTATTTCTCTGTTTCTTTATTCAAATATGAAAAGAAAATACAGGAAATGTATATACAGTATTAAAATCTTATAGCCTAAATGCACTGCTCACAAACATTAGGAGATATTTTATTGGGGATATTTAATTTTGAAGTGTGAGCAGTATATTAGTGACCTCCCCATTAGTCCCGGATAAGGATTTTTTAACTGCTTATTTTTGCTCTAAAAACTACAGACTTCAGTGAGCTCATAGCTGGCAACGGCCATGGTTAGGGGTTGCTGTTAAAGTATCGGTTGATGATTTCTTGCCCTTCCCTCTCTGACACAGCCAAACAATTACAACTCACTGAAAGGCAAGACTGGAACTTGATATATATATATATATATATATATATATATATATATATATAACCATCGCAGAGGTTTCTTATTCTGTACATCCTGTGATGGTATCGTTAACTTACTCATATGACCTGATGTGATACTTATGTGACCACCAACCTCAGTGATGCGTTCCCAGTCAAACTCATTTATTTACCGTTATAACCATATGTAATTATTTATCTTTTTCTTTATTAGAATTCGAACATACAGGAAAATACAGGTAATCTATATGAAATATTTTAAAATAAAATAAAAAATAGCTTATAGCCTAAATGCACTTCCTACAACATTAGGGGACCTCCCCATTATTACCGGATGAAGATTTCTCAACTGCTTATTTTTATCATGTTGTATTAAGCTTTAAATTAAAATTTCTCTAAAAGCCACTATAACCCTCTACAGGCTACAGTGGCTGGTTTTAGTGTGACCTCTGTTAGACTTGAGCAATAGCAGCATCTGGTAGCTTCATCAGGATGCCAAGATGACTCTTCTACAGTCCTTGCACAGCACTGTATGTCAATTATGTTCTGTCTGAAATTTGTTTAGATGTCTATGTTACTAGAACCCCTTATAGTGTTCTATATAGAATAGAACAATTAGTGGGACACTATAATGTTTTATAATTATTAATAGTAGTGATTATTACATTTCAAACAATGTTCAAAACGTGTTTTGAGATATTTCTTTTTTTTATTTTTTATTCTTTGTTTTTTTTTTCGGGATTACTGAGGCCTATCCCTGGAGAACACAGGATGGAGACCCTGTTACATAAGTGTGTGATGAATGGTACTACATTTACTAGATAAAAGATAATAACACAGTCCATGCAGGAAAGAAAGCTAAATGTGAGATATCAGAGGTATCATCTACAATCCCAAGTAAAATGTTGCTGTGCCGTACTAAAAATCACTGGCAAAAAGTCAAAATTGGATTGTTGAGCACTACTGGACATGGCACACACCCTTAATATAGGTATTACATTTACATTTACGGCATTTAGCAGACGCCCTTATCCAGAGCAACTTACAACTAATGCATTCTTACGATTTAAGCAATGTTGGGTTAAGGGTCCTGCTTCAGGATACAACTGTGGCAGCTTGGCAGAGGTGGGATTTGAACCCTGGACCATTAGGTCCACAGTCCAGTAGCTTAACAGCTCGGCAACCGCCGTCCATTACATTTCCCATTATGCCACAGCATCTTTCCAGAGCTTGAGTGGATGAGGCTTTCAGGCAGATTTTTCCCATGGAGTAATAGACATTCACAAATATTTAAAGAAAGTCAGCCACAAGGTAATTATAGCTCATAGCTATGTTTTGGCTAGCCACTTATACCCATATAAACAGGCAAAAGTACATACTTAGATCACTAAAGTATTTTAGTAAACTAACATTTGCATCAGTTACATTAAACACAACTAATGCCTAAAGGTTTAAAGTCTTGTTGATTTGTTCTTGATTTCTCATCTAGGGGATCACTTTATCTTTAACACGCACGGCTGTGGTTCTCTCACATATTTTATGTATGTTTTTATTTATTTATATATTTTACATATTTCAGTGCACGAATATCAAAAGACCTGCAGAAATGTGCAGGTGATCCACTAGTGTTTTTGTAAGGCCTCTGGACCTAATTGACTGTTAATCATTCATTATAATATGCAGACATATGTCATATTTCAGTTCCCTGCAGAAGTTATGTCAACTTCTTTTAGACCTGACCGGCCAAGTGCTGCTCTTCTGGTGCTTACTTACCTGATGAAAACACTCTCCTGTGCTCTTGCCATCATCCAACAGAAACACAGTCCTTCCTTTTCACGCCTTCCCTTCTTTCTACTCTCTCCATCTTGCTCCCTTTGGAGAATTTAAATTCCTGACACTTTAATTTTTACAACCTGACTTCACATAGCCTACATTTGTCTGCAGTTGTGTTTATACATATACATATTTTACACCTGAACTGTAGTCAGGGCCACTGCATAACCTGCCAAGGTGTAAGACAAGTTTATGAGGGAAGGCTGTGCCAGCAGACTCCCAAATGTTCCACACATAATGAAGCCATGCGAACTTTGCTACAGGAAAGAGGTTTATTAGCATTTCACTGATGTCACTTCAGAAGTCTAAAGAATCCTGGCCTGTGCCTTGTGTTAGTTCCTGAGTTAGAAATCTGAGTGAAATTTGTTCAGACACTATACAAATGCAAGTAGATCCTTCTGTTTTGAGCCCTTGTTTGGGACATGTAGCAGCACACAAAGTGCTACATCTTGTCAATCAAGGCTTATTGCAGACCTTTCCTGAAGGCTGTCTGCCTGCCAGGCGGGGGAGAAACCTTGCTGGGAAGTGAGCAAGATATGAGCATTAGGATGAGAAATTAGCATTATCTCCCTCGATGTTTTTTCACTCATGACTGATTAATGGGACCTTGGGATAGTAGAGTGGGTCAGGCAGGTGTCACCTGCACGCTTGCAGTGCTGTCTGCTTGAGACCGCCCAAGTCCATCATTTCTGAAAATAAACTGTGTTTACGAGTCAATGGAACAGTCCTTATCATTGTATATTTTTTCCAGTAGGCTGCTCCTCTGCTACCATGCTGCTGATTCCCTTTGCTGATGTTGCCAAAAGTATGTGTACACAGTACTATTACATGTCTTTCTTGAACAGATTTACACTTTGGGATTTATGAGGAAGTTGGTCACTTTGTTGCTACAAATACTAAATACAATAATAAATCCATTACTCTGTTCATCTCTGCTCATCATTCCATCTAGTAAGATGTTGCACAATATGACGCCTTGATTTGAAATGTCTGGAACTAATACTGGAATTTACAGGTTGCAATCAAGTACATACCCTGAATGAGGTTGAAGTCAATTATACAGGATGGGTACAATGCTGGGGGACAGAGAACAGTCTGTGATCATTATTCATCGCCCACCTAACCTTTCCATTAGCACTACATTAGCATAAGGATTGTCCTGGCCTTTGCCAGACCTTGACTTCTCTGTCAGAGTGTCACTTGCTGTTGGCCGAATATTTTTGGCTCACAGTCCATTTTCTGGCCAGCAATGATGCTGAGAACTGTTAGTATTACTGCCATGAGTCATGCACTTGTACCTGTGTAATACCATGGCTAGGAGTGCTCTGTCACTCAAACAATGCACATATCCTTCCATCCATCCATCCATCCATCCATCCATCCATCTATTTATTCCCTGTGTGTGATGGATATAGATACACAATAAGCAGAAACCATTTGATAAGTTTTGAATTTAAAAATTAATTTATGAACTTTATTTCAGGAATGCAGGACATGAAGTTGATTCATTGTTTTAGGTAAAAACTTATGACAATGTAACATTGAGAATTACTGAGGTATTTGGTTTGACCCGTTCTACTGTCACTGTTTGTTTATTGTATTCACAACTGTATGTTAAATATACTGCTCACAAAAATTATTTGAAAATGAAAGATCCCCTAATAAAATATTTCCTAATATTTGTGAGCAGTGCATTATAAACCTGTTTGCAGTGTGCTTCTAAAATAACAGAGAATGTTTACATTCTTTTGCCAATATATCATAGATGAGTAGGCTAGTAAGTGACAATATTATAACATTCTAGTTGTGAATCCTTAGTTTCAGTGTCAGTGATTTTAATTTAATGCATTTCAATTCAATTCAATTTTATTTGTATAGCGCTTTTTACAATAGACATTGTCGCAAAGTAGCTTTACATTGATGTATGAACAAGTAAATAATTTACATAAAGAAAATACTGTCATGATGAGTCTGTATTGTTCTAATTATTAAGTATTAATAATGTGTGTTGGGTCATTTTACATTTAACAAAATAATTTTTGTCATCAGTTTTAAGAGAAACTATGGAATGAATATGGAATATAAGCTTTATAGAAGAGTACAGTAGAGTATTCTATGACATACTGTCATACTGTAGAGAATGTCAGATTGATTGCATCTTCATAGTTATCTTAAAAAGTTGACTTATATTTCAAGGAAATTAAATTACAAACGGATGCCTCAGAGTGATTGAAAGTGACATCATCTTTAATAATAGACACTACCACCATGTCATATTATCGAACGCTGGTACTGGGGTGTTAATGATTTTTACAATTATTGTATTTTCTGAGGTCCTGGCTAAGAGATGGCATTGGCTCTGACCTCACCTTCTTTCCCAGGTCCCTAAGGATGAGAGTTGATAAAAAAAAATCTAAAGATCTGCTGAGCTTTGAACTATATGGATTAGGAAGTGGTAGCTGTCAACATCTCATGTCTCCATTTCCAATGAGGGATCTGCATCCTGTTTAATGGGCCTTTCAGAGACACACTCTCTCTGTCACACACTCATGGACTCATACTACTTCTTGCATTAACAATAACCTGTCATGAATTTCAGCAAAGTGTTGTGTTTCTGTCAAACACAGCTCTACTCCTGTACCTTTTCTCAATTGGTTTCCACAATTACTATATAGCCAAATCCACACTGCACATGTTCAGACACATACAAGAACGTTAATTGCTGTACCAACCCAACCTGACAGCTACTCCATGGTTGGATGAGGTTATTGGGCTATTTTGGGCCTTTAAGAATTTGAATCCTACATTGACATATTATACAGTATATGACTACATACATATCCAAATAAAACTTTAAAACTAACACATAAGAATGAATTATGCATAACATGTGGCCTGATCGTTCAACTCGCAAAAATAGACAAACCTATTCTGCCTAAATGAATAACACACAAGTAATTGTAAATTTGTGTCTTTTTTTGCATGCACTGATTTTAATTAAAATAGAACTGCCTATATAAAATAATGATAGATACTTATATCTACAATAAAATATAATATAAAATAAATAAATAGTCATATAACAGATCAAGGATCATGTCTGTTCACAAAATAGTATAGATATTTCTTTTGAAATGTAGTAAAAGTAAAAAGTATTAAGGTACAGAAATAATCAAGTAAAGTAGAGATCCTTAAAAATATTCAAGTACAGTAAAGTACTTGTACTTCATTATTTACCACATCTGCTCAGTGGATGCATGTAGCCTTCATTCGAGGTCTTAAGCTGTCATGTGATAGTGGAATGCTACATTTTGAGAACTGGCTATGACCAAATTGAGACAAATAGAAGGTTAAGGGTTAGACATTAATATTAAGTCCATTAAGGCTCTAATTACAAATGGGAGTTCATGCAGCTCATAATTCTGACTAAACTAATAACTCAGAAACAACCTTGTGTGTCCTTATTGATTAACCATTGATTCATCATTAACAGTTCAGGCTGGAAAATAGGAACCGTTGCTTTTAATTACTGGAAGAACCTCCTTTAGTAGCAGTAATGCTACCTATAGAGGCGAATAAGCCTTGCATGGTGAGAAAAAATTCTGGAATTGTTGGTGTGACGTTTTAGAATATGATGAGCAGTCATATTGTGACTGCTTTTCCCCAAATGTAAAGTTTATGATCAAGTTCAAGTTGTTTAAATAGTTCTGTTAACAAACAAGTTGTTATCTCGACTCAACTTAATGTAAAACTTGACTCTAATAGCAGAATGTCATGGAGGCAGGAGCATCAAGGAAACATCAGTGAGACACCTAAAGAAGAAACATTAAGTAGAAGATCAAGGGGGACAACATCCTCTTCTGGGTGAGACAAAGGTATAAGACAAAGTCATTGTATTGTAGACTGTAAAGGTAAACAAACTGTATTTGTGTATGAGATGTTGTAAATGAGAGTTCTTAATATAACATGGACAAGGTCATGCTTCTCAACAGTTCTTCTGTCCTATTAAACAGGCTTTTAGTGGGACAGGGAGCTGAAATTCACATAAGCAGGACACTACTTCCAATCACAGGTAACAATAACAGCTCGGTCCTAACAAAGCAGATGTTAATTGTGAGACAAACTTTACCTTCTTCATGTGCTTCTTCGTGTGACCTAACAGTTAACAATAGTGTTTCCAAGAAGTGACGTGCCTGCAATAACTTATTAAACGATGATCCAGACCATTCAGAAGCAGCTTTGATTACCAACTCTCAGCTGTAGATGATCTTTAGACCTGTTATAGTACAACTATTAACATCATTTTTAAGGAAACTAAGTTAACAAATGTTGTTTCCCTATGCTGGGGTGTGTAGGAACCTTTCCCTGTGTTTCCCTCTGCCGATGAACATCTATCTGATCAACGCCTTAACAGCAGGTCAACAGGTCAACAACAGGTCTTAAATTATAATAATTAAAATTATATTAAATTATAAATTAAAAATCAGTTTTTAAATCTGTCTATAACAGTTTAGCTATAATGGATTGATGCCCTGTCTAGGGTTATTCATGGCTAGGCATCGGCTTAGGGATGCGCCCCACCCTTGTCTTTCTATCTATAAAAAAAAAACCACACACACACACAACCTTTACAGTTTCAGAAGTGTATTCTTGTTTAGATTCTTGATTAATAAGAATGGATTATGTTACTGATGTCTTAAAGCACTTTTGTAAGTCGCTCTGGATAAGGGCGCCTGCTAAATACTGTAAATGTAAATGTAAATGTAGTGTTCCACTCGTGTTTCCAGCTGTATTTCTGATGCATTTATGTATTGTTTGCACACAATTATCTTGTGGATAAAATATTATTGGGCTGCTTTATGCTACTGATTACAAGTGTAATCAAAGTCAGAATCGGGCTTTAATGTCTGAGTATGCTTGCACTTTTTGCATTTGGTTACAGTAGTGGTATATATTTTATGTTAAATTAATGTTAAAGTACTGTTTATTAAGAGTAGACTTAAATGTAGGTAGGTTCCATAAATAAATTATAAACAAATAAATTAAAATTTAAATATAAAATTAGCTAAATAAGTGCAGAACATGGCGAGTCCAGAGGGTGTGTATATGTGCATTAGTAGTGTTTAACTGTTCATAAGTGTGATGGCAGAAGGCTTCATCCTTGTAAGGGGAGATCATGCTAAATTGCCACTGTAGCCTATAGAACATGTTTTCTTTTGATTCTTTTTCCATTTTTAATACTGCATACACATTTTATGTGGTTGTATTCTAATAGACTGAGAAATAATTATATATGGTCATTATACTATTGCGAAACCAATGGTATATCTAACAATGGTAGTCTAAGACTTTTGCACAGTACTGTATTTCATGCTGACATAAAAGTATGTGGAGATTTTTATAAACAGGAACCAAATAGGTTTCCCAGTAGGAAAATATGGAAATATGGCTCTTATTATCAAAATATTTATTATTCAAATTATTTTGCAGCACAAGATGCATTTGAATTACAGGGTTTAACTGTACTTCTTTATTTTTCCTCAAAATGTTGCATCCTGCAGAGCTGCCTTTTATGAAGTTAGGAAGATGTCAGTACAGATCAGATTGGCTAATTAGCAAATGTCAGCATTGCTCTTGCGCACAGAAGGTTCTGACAAGTGTGTTGAAGAAGTAGTAAAACTAGGGCTCAGTAGTATGTGAGGGTTCATTTCTTCTGTTGAAGTGAAATGCAGGGCTGGAGTGTTACACAACAGCATTCGCTCAAGTATGACATTGGGAGAGTTCATGCTTGAATACCTTCATTAAAATCTTCATAACGACAGCTCATAAAATATCTCATTAGACACTCTCCTATGCTCCTGTTGCTGCCATATTCATTTACTTCCGTTTTACTTTTTTATACAAATGAAGCAGCATGGCATTACAATATTCCCTATCCCAATTCACTGCAGTCTGCACAGAATGCTCTACTTTTTAAACTCACTGGGCTAAAATCACTGTTGGGTTCCTCCTGTAATGATCATTCATTCAGACCATATTAATACAGATCTGGATATGCACTAAAATGGATATTTCTAAATAATTCATAAATCTGTCTGATGTGAACTCTACATATAGATGTACTCTTTTTTGCCACTTTTTTTCTCTAGTTTGTGGTCTAGACTCAACTTTTGTAAAGTTGCTTTAAGATGATGTCTATTGTAAAATGCGCTACACAAATAAATTCAGTTTAAACATATATTGACATAATTACACTCCTGGACCCTCTTTGGTAAATCTGGGCCAATTGGCACAGTATTCAGCTTATTAATGCTTCTACCAACAAGTCAGTGAACAGAATAAGTCATACATGTACCACAATGTCCTTGTCACTGCTTATTGATGCGTTCCAGATAGCCAGATTCAAGTCCTGGGATTAATGCTTTCAACGTTCATTAACTTGTATTTGTAAATTTTCTGTTAGTGAGCGCACTTTCCTGTGACCTGTGATGGAGTTGTGCACTGTACAGGGTTGGCCCTGCCAAATAAGCCCTGGCCCTCCACAACCCTGAACTTTATTAAGCCCATATGGGAAGATTTACATTTTAGTCATTTAGAAAATGCCCGTATCCAGAACAACTTACAACTGATAAAATATTACAACTCAAGGAATTGTGTCTTGCTTAAGGAGCTAACCATGGCACCTTGCCAGAGTTGGGTTTTGAACCATGGATCTTTTGATGCAGTACGTTAAGCACTAGGCTACTAAAGTTGAGTTGGTGGGAGTGGAAAAAAGTACACTATGCACATTTTGGACAAAATATTTTCTTTATTCTGCAAGAGAAATGAATATTGTGGAGTTCCATTGAGAATATACATAAGTTCGCCTCATAACAAATGGAGAGTCTACAACCAATACAAACTATTGTAACGGATACAAGAAATTATGGTGGAAAACGTAACTGAGGAATACCAAGAAGCCTGTAGCAAGGATGATATTCAAATACTGAGAAGGAGGATTTTTTAAAACACTTATTATTCAGAACAGAAACAGAAGTGTCGGTGTGGGAAATGAATAGTGCAGGAGAAGAGGTTGGTGCATGTTTTAGATTAGCCTCGTGTTGGATGTGAAGATTTTAGGGAACTGTGGTTTATTGCTCAAGCGGAATCTACAACTATATGCTGGTGTTGGGTAAATCTTCATGAATGAAACTGGATTCAGATTGTTTCCAATGCTCTGTGTGCGACAGTAAGATTGTGAACTTGATCTGTAAATAGTAGAATGTTGTATTGAACCTGTGGCAGGTTTTGCTATGGCTGATTCAGCCCCTCGTTCTCAGTATTTAAGACCAATATCATGTTTGCATTGTCTGCTGAAACACAGGGTTCAAACTTATTTCAGCTGAAAAAGCAGTGTTTTTTAAGAAGCTATATCAAAAATGTATATCTGACTACACCATAAACAGACAAATAACAGTTCTTTGATTCAACATTTTTTTCAACTTTTTCTTTTTTACACAAAACAACAGTCAAGAGTACCAAAGAAGCATGCTGGGTTTGTACGTATGTCAAAGTGGGAGGGAGAGTGAGAGTTTTTTTGTCTTTTCTTTATTTTTTTTGTCCTTTTCCTTTTTTTCTTCTTTTTCTTTATTTAAACAAGAAGCTTTACTCCATTAAGCTGTGCTGGGTGTCGTGGTGTGACAGCAGTGGTATGAACATAAAAGACTCCCAACGAGAATCACAACATATTCAAACCCGACTGCAAATAAAACTTTGCAGAACTGCACAAAAGGGCAAGAGAATCGTTCATTTGTGGTGTTAACAGTCTTGGAAAAAAACCAAAGCCTGGTCTGTAGATCACACCTGCTGAAGTCTGAGTGAAGCCGTTTTGGTTCATGCCCAAACCCTTTGAGCTTTTGAAGTAAATGCACCATTGATCTGTTTGCTTCAAATCTATTAGATTGGTTCCCCTGTCCCATTCCCACGTCTTTAAAAAATGCACAGGCATTTCTCCTCTGGTAAACATGTCTTTCATACGAACCCCCCTATGCAATGCTTTTTTGTCCCTGAAACCTTTAGGATAGAAATCTCAAAAACTATTGCATGCTTTGTGGAGTGTGAACAAAGAACGCCAACAAACCCCACTGCTTACTGCCCTGTAGAGAATGATGATCACATTTCAGTTTTGAGACCAAGCACAAATTACAAATTACTAGGTGCATTCGTTTTTTTTCCTTCTTGTTGTTGTTTGCTCCATACAAATGTTCAAAGGAGAAAAATCCAGGCCTCCTGCTATTTCAAACATTTTCTGAATGCGAGGTTGTGTGTTTGAAAGAAAAGAGCGGGAACGTACAGGATTTTGGTGGCGTGCCGCATACGGGCGGATGGCACACGGAAACTTAATCGAGCACTTCCTATAAGGTAAAATGACTGAACTGTAACGTGAAGCTGAGCTCAAAGAATGAACTGGGTAGCATCGAGGGCTGGTTAAAACTCTGTGAATGCTTTTGGGTTCAGCTCGTCACCCCTGTGCTGCTGTCTAAGTGTCTACAAAATAATCAGTCAGTCATCCATGTTTTTTTTGTTCAGACGAATAAACCAGGCGTGAACAAAACAAACAAAACAAAACAAAACCACGATGCAAACCGTTCAAAAAAAGTAACCTTTTAAGACAAGGAATCAAACTCATATCTTTGGTCTCAATGCCTGGTTAAATCAGAAATTAAAAATCGTCTAAATGGTCAAAACAAATACGTATAAACATGGTACGACACAAATCACACTCTTGTTGCCAGCCTGTTCTAAAAAGTCTCTTTAAAATAGGATGTGTGCAGTATTGGACAGCAGGATCCAATAAACAGTCTTAGATCAGTTAAAGCAAACCCCTTAATGAAACAACCGATGTGTCTGAATAAACGTGTTTTCCATATATATCCAACACGGCTGCCATAAAAGGAGTTCCTTTTCTTTAATATATATGTATATATGCAATATAAAGACATTCAACAGTGAGCAATGCTATAGTTCAAGTAATAGAGAACGGGTCCCTCAGGTGCCCAGATTAAACAAACAATCTGCATCTCTGAAGTAGAAGAGAAAAAAGAAAGGGAGCTTGTCACGCTAAATAGAATCTATGACCTACAACGTTTCAGGAAATAAAATCCCAATGCATGCCAGCAGGGCGCCTGTATGCTTATGGGGTCATAGTGCAGAATAGGAAATCAAGTATTTGTTAGGAAGGGGGTTGAAAAGTTTAGCATCTGGTGTCTGGGAAAGGCTGAGGAGACGTTGGCTCCAAATTCCCAGGGTGCACTGGGAAACCCCACTGCTGCTCCCTTCCTCATCCAGCGCTACCCTACTGAGAGACCTGACATGAAATGAGCTTTGTTGCTCCTCTGGTTGTTGCCATGGTACGAAAAAAGGACAGAAACCAATCTTTCAGCGATTGGCCAAGTCACAAGCTGTGAGAACATGTGGCTTCTATCAAGGACTGGATTTGGCCTGAACTCGCTCTTATCTCCAAGCCATACACCAAGGGGTGTGGAGGGAAGACCGATTAAGCCCGTGCCCTCAGGAGAGCAGTGATCAGCTGGTGCCTTGAAACCAGGACAAGGCCATTTCGACAATGTTTGCAAAAATCTGGCCTTGACGATCTAATGAGAGCCAAAATGTAGAAGTTCTCACAGTCCTCAGACTCGTTTTATCCCATTCGAGACATCTAGTTCCTGAAATATCACAGCGTGCTGACTGTGGCCTTTTTAAATGTAAACTAGTAACTCTTTACAACCTCTGCGTCGGAGTTCAGTGCGCAGGACGGTAGCACACGAACATAATGCATAGTGTTTCCAAGACCTAATAGGTAAGTTATCCCTCCAGCTGCTCATCCACTGAACACTGAACTAGAAGTCATGAGCAGGTGCAGCATGTTTATCAGGAGGGGTTTAAAAAAGGAGCCTGAATCATACTTGTGGATAAAAAAAGAACAAAAATAGTACAGATTTGAAAAGGGGTTCCATAAGTACTCTTTTGCTTAAATGCGGTCCAGCACTAACTGGGAGTGATGTAATTGCAGAACATTGTGCATGTTGCCTTGAACTTGTCTTATTACTAAAATGGTTTTATTTTGTGACATGAAAACAGGTTGCCAAATGTTTTGACCAAAAAAATGAATCCACTTATAAAAGAAGCACCACCATTCTCAAAAGGAAAAGAAACTCAATAAACAGGGTCTGGCTGCACGTGATTATTGCTCATCGATGCCTCTGAGCTTATGTTGTGCATCTGTTAGACCTCTAGATCAATACGTTGGATTGCACTTTCTTCAAGTTTTCGTCGTCTAAAGCGTCTCTCTCATCACCGACCCTCTGCTTCTCATACACAGAACTCAAAGGTTCTTTCTGAACGTTCGGTCGACACACACACAAGCTTTCAAAACAGACAGTGACATAGAGATTTAAAACCACACATTAAAACAGTGCGTTCCTCTTTATAGGTTTGTTCATGTTTCGTATTTTAATTTGGTGTAGAAAACGTGCAGCTGCAATAGTTTCCATATTAAATAAGTGCTTCATATCGACCGTACCTGTACGTGGAGTCTAAAAAAACTACCGCGTAGTACACAGGCCCACGTGGTTAACGAACAGCTTATCGGCACAGGATTTAAAGCAACGTTTCACCCCAAAACACGGTCCGACTCAGTAACTACACATCCAGATTCTGTTCTGGTTTCGGTTACTTGCTCAGTTTTAATCATCGTAGACATGCCTGCGCTTGTACCACGTCGTATAGGGGTAAAACATCCCTTTAATTTTCCTCTTGCTCTCGTTAAAACGAACAGAAACAAAAGAAAGGACAAAACAGGACTTCCTCCCTATACTACCTTTGGTCTCTGCACTGGACTGTTACGACACCATTACTGCTCGGAAAGGAGGAAAAAATAAAACTAATAACAGATCAGATCCAGCAAGAAAGCAAACAAAAAAAGGATCAAACAATCAGCACCTGTAGGGTAATAAAAGCAAGCTTTTTAAGACTACAACATCTTTTCACTTGTGCCCTCTCAACTTCTTCCTCCTTCCCCCATAATGTTCCATCCCCTCCCACAATCCCTTGTTCAGCAGCAGTTACTGTGAGAAACACTCTGGAAAGTGTCAGGTGTCCATTTGCTACATACGCTTTTGCCTTTTCAGCATACACACAATGAGAGAGAGAGAGAGAGAGAGAGAGAGAGAGCGCGTGTGAGCGAGCGAAATACATCTTTTCCTGTCTGTCTTGCAAAAAAAGGATGACACAAAATGCTGAATTAAAAAAAAAAAAAAAAAAAAAAAGAACAAGTGATGATGAAAAAGAAAAGATGAGAAGGTTCGAATCATGAAGCATGTAAAGTCCCAGCTGGAGTTTAGGTAGCAGCGTGGGTGACCTGAAACTCGCCTCTTCTGCTTCCTTCTGGTTTTTTTTCACATTCACAAACATTTAAAACTTCCTTGTGCAAATCAAGCAGTCTTTAGAAAGAATGCCCTCCAAATTGTTCTAGTAAAAATATAGAACTCCGAAGGTGGCTGACGTGTGTGTGTGTGTGTGTGTGTGTGTGTGTGTGTGTGTGTGTGTGTGTGTGTGTGTGTGTGTGTGTGTGTGT
>JAUZSU010000620.1:0-18151 GCA_034780255.1 Parotocinclus maculicauda
TGAGTGAGCCTGAGGTGATGGCTCACTCGAATCTCTTGCAATTGCTTCGTCTCGCGGGTCTCTCTCCTCTCTCATCTGCGGTGGCTGTGCCAGGGAGCAGTGATTCAGATGGTACCACGTTGGAGTTCCTTCAACCTGTACGGCCCTTGATGTTGCTCTTTTCACCAGATAGGGGCCTTCTCTCCTTGGGTGGTTCCACTTCCGTTTGAAGACTCTCACGTATACGTAATCACCAGGCTTCACCTTCGGTTCCTCCTCCTCCTCTGGCTCTCGTTCTCTTCTTTTTTCCTGTTCAAAAATATCTTTGTGTATTTTAGTTAAAGCGCTCACATATTCCTTTATTCCTACTTTCAAACCTGTCAAGCTTGGTCCCTTAATTAGCATTAAGAATAACGGGGTGGGCATGGGTCTGCCAATAAGCATTTCATGCGGGGTTAGTTTGGTTATGCGGTTAGCGCTTGAGCGAATGGCCATTAGTGCTAAAGGCAAAGCTTGAACCCAATTAAATACTTGTTCTGTTAGTTCTACTGTTACCATTTGAGCTGCTCTCGTACTTCCTGTAGCCTGTTTGGCAGCTTCGTCTGCTGCGTTATTCCCTTTTATTATAAAGCCTCTGTCTTTCCGGTGTGCTGGGCACTTTATTATAGCTACCTTCTTTGGTAATTTCAAAGCTTCCAAAAGCTCGCTAATGAACTTCCCATGATGCACAGAGGTCCCATCTGTTTTTATAAAACCTCTCGCTTTCCACTTTATTCCAAACCAGTGGCACACTCCATGGGCATATGCCGAATCGGTATATATGTTTGCTGTTAGCCCTTCTGCTAATTTACACGCTTCTGTCAACAAAATTATTTCAGCTAACTGGGCTGAGCATGGTTGTGGGCAAAGTTCAGCCTTACGTACTATCGTTTGGTCTCTGTCTACTATTTGTACCACTGCGTAAGCGGCTTTCAGTCCCTCCTTTTCTAGATAACACCACCCATCTACAAATAAGGTTAAGTCTGTGTTTGGCAGTTCAACAGCACTTAAATCTTTCTGCAGTTTACAGTAATTTTCCACTTCTGTCCAACACTCGTGCTTTTCACCATCGTATTCTGTCATCACCGCTTCTGCGGGGTTCGTTAGCCTACAAGCCTTTAGAGTTATATCTGGTTGATTTAAAACACTTTCAATTGATAACAATCTCGGTCCTGTCAAGACGAAACGGCCCCTTTCTAGGAGTTCTACAACTTTGTGTTGTGTCAATATTAGTACAGGATAACCCATTGTCATGCTACTCGCTTTATCATAAATCAGCATGATGGCGCTGACACCTCTGTAACACGGGGGCAGTGCCTGCGCTACTTCTGAGAATTTGCATGAGTAATATGCTAATGGTTGTCTTTTCTTGTGTACTTCTGATTCCTGCATCAGCACTCCTGTGGCAAATGTTTGATCATGTGCCACATACAACTGGAATAGCTGCTCATAATTTGGTAATTTTAATGCTGGAGCCTGCTGTAGTTCAATTTTAATATTTTGGAATGTCGCTTCAGTTTCACTTGTCCAGGTCAAGGGTGCGCGTAATTGAGTTTGTCCTGCTTGTTTCATCATTTGTCGTAATGGTTCCACTTTGGCTGAATAGAACTCTATCAAGTCAGAGCTGTATCCAGTTAATCCTAAGAATTTCATCATGTCTCTCACTGTCAGAGGTTTTGGTGCTTTCGCAATGGTCTCCAAGTGTTCGTTCGAGATACGCTTTCGACCTTTTGATATTTTCCGAGCGAGGTATTCTACTTCAGGCTTGCAATACTGCAGTTTGGAAAGTGAGGCCTTATGTCCCCCTCTAGCCAGATGATCTAGTACTAAAATAGAGTCTTTGTGACAGGTTCTCTCATCAGGAGAACAAATCAAAATATCATCAACATACTGTAAAATCATACTCGTCAAATCTCTACCTACTGTCCCAAAGTCGTCCTTCAAGATTTGATTGAAGACATGAGGTGAGTGTTTAAATCCTTGAGGCATACGCGTATAAGTATATTGTTGCCCTTTAAATGTAAAGGCAAATAACAATTGACTTTCCTTTGCCAAGGGCACACTAAAGAACGCAGAGCATAGATCTATCACAGTGAAGCAGGTGGCCGACGGTGAAACATTTGTTAAGAGCGTATGTGGGTTTGGTACTTCTGCAGGGAACTGTTCCACAATCTCATTTATGGCTCTCAGGTCATGCACTTACCGGTACTTTTTACCGTCTGCTTTTAACACGGGATGAATTGGGGTGTTTGCTGGCGAGCGAGTGGGTATCAGCACTCCTGCTTCTAATAGCCCTTTTATCGTTTTTCCTATTCCCTCTTCTGCTTCTGGTTTAAGTGGGTATTGGGGCTTGTAAGGCAATCGACAGTTAAGCCTGATCTTTACTTCAACCGGTTGTGCACTCAAAACTGTACCCACATCTGTGTCATGTTCTGACCACAGCTGTTTTGGTACTTTAGCAATCATTTTTCCTTTTAGGTCGGTCTGCCCTTCCCCTCTCTCGATCATAGGTATTTTCACTACCTGTGGTGTCGCTAACGCTGACAAATTCACTTTCATTCGGAGATAATTTTTGTCTGTACTAATGCTCACATTGGGGTGTTCTGTTTTATTATATTCTCTCATTCGTGCTTCTCTAACTATTGGTCCTAAATGTTTACTGGCATACCCTTCACACACCAGCAAACCTACATAAGGGTCGGAGTGAAGCATGCGATGTTCCTTTAGTAGGTAATCACTAGCATCTATGCCTAGTGCTGCTCCTACCCTACCTACATAAATAGCTCTAGCTTTAAGATTCACAGTCTTTGGTTGTTTTGCCAGCCACTTAGTATCTCGTTCACTGTCATCATCTTTCTGTTTATAATACTGTACTGCACAGTGCTTGGGTAGAGTCGGTTCTCTTGGTTTCTGTAAATGCCTTTGCATAAACTGCTTCCAGGGTTGAATGACCTTCTCTACTTCATAGTCGATCTGCCCGAGCCAATATACTGATTCATAATCCATTAAAGGAACTGATGCATCATTCATCATCATCTGAGGTGACCAATCCGTGTTCTCTTGATCTGGTAACGTAACTGTAAGTCCTCCAAGCAGACAGTTTATTTTACAGTTCAGTCGACACAGTGTGTCTCTTCCAAGTAAATTTATAGGTGTGTGAGCTGATACGAGTAAAGCAAGAATAATTTGTTGTTCTCCAACTTGCAGCATTACGGGGTCAGTCATGAGGATCAGCTGCGTTTGTCCCGAAAACCCTATGGTCTTTACGAATTTCTCAGACCGGGGGAGATGGAAGGCATCGGCTGGTTCCAAACAAGTGTGTACAGCTCCAGTGTTCACCATTACAAGTATAGCCTTGCTATTCACATGAACCTGCAGCATTGGTTCTTCTTCGGGCGCTTTACTGATGACAGGCAGCTGCCCCTTCCCCTTAGTCTTCTGGGCACCCTCAGTATCCCTCCTGCCTGCCCTGCCATGGGTTGACAGGTGTGGCACCTCTCTGCTGCACTGGGGGGCAATATTCCTGCTCCTGGTACCCTTGTGGCTGTTGATGACCTTGCATGTGGTATCCCTGCGGGTTAGGTCTCTGCCAGCCCAGGGGCCTTTGAACGGACCCCTGACATTCTTTGGCAAGATGTCCTCTCATTCCGCAAGTCCAGCAGACTAGAGGGTTTCGGGATTGCATTTGTCCTCTCCGCTGAAATCCGCCTCTGCCTCTTCCTCCGTAGCCTCCCCTCTGTGCATTGCCGCCTGTCTGATATATTATCACCTGTGGTGGCTGTGGCGGGTTCCGATCCTGGGGCTGGATGCCCATGTTGCTTTGTGGTTGCCCCGATTGTGTCTGATATGACTGTGTGCCGTCCACCACTTGTACTGGTCCCGCTCCTGGTGCAGAAAGCTGGACGGGTCCCTGTTGTGATGTCACCAGGCCACGTTGGGGAAATGGTACCGCTGTTTGAAGCGCTTGACAAATCGCCTCTTTTATCATCTCCTTAACATCTGGGGTGCGTTCTTCAGTGTTATCCCGATTAGCCGTTATCTGCAACTTTTTCTTACCTTGACTAATCTGCAGCTGTGCCAGTTTCCGACTTTTGGTCAGATCCTGCTCCCTTAGTCTCTGTTCCTGTCTTTTGTATCTTTCGTAGACGTGGGCCACATTGTCACAGAACTGACTTAGGGGCATCGTTTTCAAACTCACTATCTCCTCGAGCTTGTTAGATACAGCTGCTGGCAACCCTTTTAGGAGATTCTCTCTGCACATAACTTGTAATATTTTGTCCTGTTCCGGATCTCTTCCCAATTCTTGTTTCCATCTCCTTGTGTGCTCATGAACATAATGGCTGATGTTCTGATTTTCTTTTATTGGGTTAGCATACAGCATGTCTGGTCGCATCTTGGTGGGGTACTTCCTTTTCAGGGCTCCCCATATTTCTTCTCGGACTTATTTGAATGGCATGACATTACAATAGGAGCCTTTTGTATCACTCGTCAGTTTTCCCATGTCTGCATCTTGGGCCACCTCTTTTGGCGCCATCTGTCCTATGGTGCGCGACAGAAGTGCTTTGATGTCACATACTGCCAGGGTGGTTCCCATAGTTAGTTCTTCTAGTTTCGCTATCCACCTGTGCGCACCCTCCGTGATGTCGGGTAATTTTCCCATTAACACCTCCAAGTCCATTGTCGGCCAGGGTACATACTCCTCTTTGTCATCTCTTAACAGGATTGGAGCTTGTACTCCCACTCTGTCTTTTGGCACCTTTTCCCCTTTTCCATCTTTCCCAGTTTTCTTTTCCATTTCCCGCAACAGCTGTCCTCGTGTTTTTACATATCCAGTAGCACCTTCGACCTTCCCTCTTCGTTTCAGGCCGGGAATTCCTACTGGGGTCTCGAAACGCTCTCCTTGACGTTCTTCATCACTCTCCTGGTCGGGGCCAGGTGACATACCTCCTCCTTCCCTTTCGTCCGATTCGTCAGTTATTTCTATCTCCACTTTTGCTTTCGCAGCCCAGTCTTTTAGCGCTAGCATTCTGTCGGTCATTATCTGTATTATCTCTTCTCTTTCTTTCAATTTGTTCTCATTCTCTTTTCTAGCTCTTGTCAATGCTTGGGTCTGTTCCTCTAGCATCTGTGTCAACCGGGCTTCTCTGCCTAGTTCTTCCATTTTAAGGACCTTTATTTGTTTTTCCACTTCTTCTGTTCTTTGCTCTTCCGTCATTCTTAGTGAGCGTAGTTCTTCTTTAGCAGCTGAACTAATGCTTTGTATCTCTTTTCTAGCCTCCTCCTTCATCTTCACTATGTCCTCTTCTAGCCGTCTGATCTGCGTTGTCATTTCTTTATTCATCTGTTCACCGTTCTCTTTAAATTGCTCTTTAATGGCCTCTTCTCACTCTATTTCTGTTTGCAGGTCTTTCCTTGTTAGGTTTGGAATGGTTGCATCCCCCTCTAATTTTATGGTTGTCACGATGCACTGTGCGGCTGCTAATTCCGGTTCTGAGCTGAGGGTCCCTTCTTCAGATTGTACGGTGAGGGACAAACAGGGCATGGTAACTGCTCTACATCTTTCCCTTCCTTACACTCAGCATTTATCTTTCCCTTTACCAGTCTTTGTGCCTGTAAATACATTTCCTTTGACTTATACAACCTCAAAAGAGATAATTCCTTAGCTCTTTTGGCTTTCCTTTTGCTACTCTGATCTTCAGATTTGTAATTATTTATATACTTTTCTAGCCATTTACATCTCTCTATTTGGAATGTTCTGCCCTTCGGCCATCCCCCTGCCTCATATTTAGTCCTGCGTGCCCACTTCTCGTCAAGTTGTCTTAAATCTTTCTCTAAACTCGGATGTTCTCTTGTTAAAATATCCAAGGCCTTAAATTTCTGTTCTTGGCTCAAAGCCATAATGCCCCCCTTTCTCGCTCTGCGGCGAGATTTCACTGGTGTCTATCTTATCAGTTCTCGTGCACTGTGTTCTGATGCAGGAATACAGGAATCAGGCCTTGCTTATTCTGTACGTAATTTCTTCAAGCGCGCTCTCATATGCACACTCACCGTTTCTTTCAGTATTTAACCGTGCCACTTCCCTGGAATACTGTGTTTGATTAGTCCAGAGTTTACTCCCTGCGTACCAAATTTCAATTATCCTTACCCTAAATGTCGTACACTTAGTTCCCCAGACTTTACTAATCTTCACTCCTACTGTTATTTTTAGCGTTCTTATTTCAAATTTTTCTTTAGGTTCATATATTCCAGTAATCCACTTTTTTAATGTCCGGTTAGATCTATTATGCACTATCCACTGATCAGGGTCCCCTTTAATATAAAATCCCCTGTTTCATCAATGTCCCAATGACCCTGTTTCTTGAACTGATGTCCTTTCCCTGCGCTTTGATAGTAAAAGGGCTGGATCTCTAGCTTTAATCGCTGAATGGCCTTTCTTTCTGTGTTTTTATCTTTTTTCCCTTCTCCTTTCCCCTTCTTTAAAGTTTCACAGTTCTGCATTCACTTAGTTTTGTTCCCTCATTCTCTACACGAAATTCATTTATATCTTATCACTTTACATACACTATTTATGCACAGCCATCGTATTTTCCCTTATTATTCTTACAGTTACACGCACATCAAAGAAAACAATTAAAAAAGAAAGTTACACTACTTGGGTCACTGCGCTGGCTTTCTCAGCGGCCCCACTATGCGGCTGGATTGTTCACCAACTCCTTGGTGAGTCCAAACCCAGGGTCGCCACCAACCCTAAGAGCAGCTCTTCTCTCAAGCTTCTTCTCAAGCTTCTCAACTCTTTTTCTCAATTCTTCTCAATTTACGGAGCACTACCACCCGACTTTTGTTAGTTACAAACCATGTTTTTCAAGAAACCGTCGTCGCTGAGGTTACCCTCTGGGCTATAGTCGACTATTACGTGTACCGCATGGACCTGCACGAACCTTTTTCCATGGAAACTATCAAAACATAGCGTACCTCACGTTAATGAGCGTACTTCTAACAGAAATCTGCAGCGTTCTGACCCTCCGTCTACTCTATGTATGAATTCACAAGCTTACGCCACCAAGCTTACTTCTCTGTGCCTCCTTTATCTCAGCGCGCGCTTACACACCACAATCTTTGTTTCTCTTAACTCGGCACTTCCTTATATACACATCAACCAAACTTGTATCTCTTATCACAACAGCACGCTTATACACACACACATTTTCAAGGCTCTTGCCCCAACTCTTGGCTCTGCCTGCTGCTCCTTGATCTGGCCTAATTTAGTTTCTCTAAAGAGTTATTTTTATTCCACCCCGCACAATAATGTTCTTTCTAGTGGGAATTTGGAATTTAATGACACTTTTACCGCTCAGACTGTCAGTCCTCTTATGATCCTGATGAACACAGAATTTATGTAAGCTCAAAACTGCTTACCTTATAGTGGCCCCTTTTCTGTGGTTGCCAGAAACGATAAGAGCCCCTCAGCCGGAACGCGGTGTCGTCCACTGCTCCCCCCGCTGTTCGTGACGCCAATTCTGATTCGTTGATAAAGAACTTTTAAAGAACTTTTAAAGAACGATTCAGGTGCAATTTGAATCAGAAGGCAGAGTTTATTACAGATCTCGAGATACGGCAATAACGCGAGAAGATGCATACACAATCAAGTCTATGCACAATCTGACCTGACATCAGTAGGGCCTCCAATTTATATTTTTGATCAAGGTCATGGTTCTACGCTACAATTAGATTAGAATCTCTACTAAATAGAGATTAAACAACTTACTTCCCTTACTTTGATCTAATCATTCGAATTAATTCTCCTATTGCTTGTTTTTCTTAAGATGGGCAAACAGATAAATGTTAGGGGACTCAACCTGAACCTGAACTGAGGTCCCACCCTTCAAGACTACTTTGGACGACTCTGACGATGTTCCTTCTCAGAATCATGTGCCTTTTTGGATTTACTTCTGCAACACCAGCATTGAGGACATGTGGTTTGACTCTCATCTAGTGCCTGTCCCTCCTCGTTTGGGAATGGTCAACTGGCTAGAGCGTCGCCGCCTTGGACTTGCGTCCTTAGCTTCTATCAACCCGCACTGGTCCTGGTCTCATCCCTTTGGGGCCTATCCGTGTACCAACTCCCTACCCCTTGCCCTACAACTCAAACTGCCACCTGGCTCCGATCCATATATGTTTCTGACTCGGTGCCTATCCACACAGGAGGTCTCTGCTTTGCTGGGGAAAAGATCCAAAAGGCATGGTTGGACAAGGTGGCATTTCCCTAACGGGGGTCAGGAATGAGGCCTTCTTAAGCCTTCGGGTTTTTTCCTCTCGCTTTTTGGGGTCTACGGGCCTAATTACACAATAAACCATGTTTCGTAACGCATTACGTCTCGGGTATCACTGGCATTTATTAGGATTCTAAGGACTTTCTGTCCTACCCAGTGCATCACAGATCAATTAACTAATACCCAATGTCACGCGTAATTCCTTCTATTACTGGCCAGTTCAGAGGTGCATCTACAAGTATTATAATTAAAAATACACATACAAATAGATATTCATTCGAATACATTTCAACCGAGTTCACTCCAGGTTAACCAGAATAATAAGATGAGTACACTTAACAAAGCTGATCACATCATGACATATTCAAGGTCGACATGTGTTTTCCCACAGAACTATAGGCATACAAAAACAACTCTTGGGTTTCTAAAACTTTTCACACACACAACTGAAAAGTGCCTTCTGAACAGTGCCTTTGCACCTGTGACCTTGGGCCTGCTACCCATGCTTTAACACAGAATATCTTCAAAATAACACTGTCTTTTACTTGAAAACAGAGAGTACAGGCTTGAAGTTATAAAAGTAATAAAATTCATTATACAAAATCATTATACTGCATGAGGATACTTAAATGAATAAAAGAGTAAATAGATACTTAAATTAATAAAAGAGTAAATGCTCAGGATTTAAAATACGTCAAATAAAAGAGTAAATATACGTGATTTAAAAGAGTAAATATACGTCAGCATCTTATGGTAAGGCATCTGTACTTTTGTTCCTGAAGTCAACAGTAGCTTGTAATGCCTTCACTCCTGCCCTCTGGTGGTTGTTGCTGTCACTAACAGTTGTTTTAGGAGCCTTCTTTATAGCATGCACAATGTTTATGTCATCAACTGCTGTGATATTCCTTGGTCTACCTGTTTGACACCCATTACTTAGTACACCAGTAGTGGCTTTCTTCTCAATTACATTCCAAACGGTTGTACTGGCTATGGCCAAAATTTGTCCAATGGCTCTGATTGATTTTCCATCCTCTCTCAGCTTCACAATTGCTTGTTTTTCACCCATACACAACACTCCGGTTTTCATGTTGGTTACTTCTCTAACTATAAATGCACAGTCTGCACAGGCAAAACCCAAATCTGAAACTGAGCATAAACATTCAGCACTATTTATTGTTTGTGTCATCAATGTAACAAGACACACTCGGGCAACAAAACAAACCTCACAGTCTCATGTTCCAATACTTTTGCTCACAAGAAAATGGGGTTGGTTTAGACAAAATGTTTCATATTCTGAACTGTGTATCAGATCCAGATGTGAATGCCTAGAATTAACAGCTAAAAATATTGATTCTTTTTTCTCACATTCATCTTGTAATGTCAAACCGAAATGTTGGTCTCATTGTTGCCACCAGTACTTCTCACAACAATTATAGTGTATTCAGTCTGGGGTATCCATTAGCAGTATGTATCCATCTATGTATCTATCTATGTATCTATTTATATACAGTATATATATATATATATATATGTGTGTGTGTGTGTGTGTGTATGTGTGTGTGTGTGTGTGTGTGTGTTCTATATTGACATAAAACTGAACAATAAAATTAGTTTCTGTCTGTTTTTGACATAGAATTATCAGTAGAGGGCAGACCAGCACTGCGTTAAGTAGCTTGTATCATATAACATATAAGGCGTTAACAAGTTCTGGTTTCCAGCATTGAAAGTATAAAACAACTAAATGTACACCTAACATGTTAAAATTGTTAAAATTGCATATTAGAATATTATGTTGCATAGTCTGGAGGAAGTATATAGGAGGTAAGATATGATAGTGTCTCTGTTTTGCATGTTCTTTACCCAAAAATACTCAAGCTACATTAAGCTATCACAGGTACGTACAAAGTGTGACAAGGCAGCACATAAACATAAAATCTATATCAAAACCTACTGATCCTGAAGTGCAAACATTCAAATGCTTTATTATATATGTTTTGACGCACGTGGTGTAAATATAATTGAGAAATAACTTATGTGTCTGCAGATAAACCGGCATAAAAGACACCAGTCACAAAACAACACAAGTCATGATGTACAACAGGTCTGTTGTTTTCTAAGAACAATCACAAGAACAAAACAAATAACAATTAATGAATAATAAAACAGTAACATTTTCTTATCTGCTTAAAATGAGCAAGTTACATTTAAAATTAAGAACGAGTTATGTGCTCTTAGCTTTAAGTGCCTTACCATTGATGTGAGCTATTAGACATTACATCTGTTTACATCTGCACTGCTACTAGATCTGTTTTCAGTAGTATTATGGGTGAAGTGAGATCTTCAACATTTTATCATGAATATCAGACCTTATTGTATTTTTGTTTGATTATTGTATTTAACACAGCTTCAGCCAGTTTTGCAAGGGGAATATCTGAACAAAGCAAAGATCTCTGAAGGAGGAAAGAAACTCAAGTATGTGTGTTGTGACTTAAACCACCGAATTAATGTATTTGTTATTATTATTACTATTATTATTACTATTATTATTATTATTATTATTATTATTATTATTATTATTATTACTATTACTCAGGAAGAACTGGACTTCAACCTGGGTGGTGCTTTGTACAAACGAGCTGCAGTTTTATAAAGACAGCAAACAAGAAACCATGGCCAGTTTGGTAAGACATAACCTTTTACTTCAATACCTGTATATCATATGAACTTAACATATTTTCATTAAATCTGAGCAATGAACTTATTACTTGCTTGACCAAATAAAATGCCATTTAACCAATCCATATTGAATTAATTGTAACCGATTTTACTATTTTAATTTATTGTTACTTAGTTAACAATTAATGCCTGATGAGTTCAGAACTGACAACATACATCTGAGAATAACTTTATTAATCTTACATTTACATTTATGGCATTTAGCACACCCCCTTATCACTTACAACTTATACAGTCTTACAGTTTTTAAGCAATTGTGGGTCTTGCTGGGATTTGAACCCTGGACCCTGAGGTCCAGAGTCCAGGACTTTAACCGCTAGGCTACCGCAGTCCCCAATCTTCATTAGCTTTATTAAATATTACTGACCTCCTGAAGCAATATAGCCCATTTCAGGCACTTTTTGTTTGTTTAGCCAAGGCAGGTTCCTTGGTCAGTCACAGCTCAGCTGGTAGATAAGGTTTTTCCAAAACTCTGGGGCTGGAACTAAAGTTTTATCCTGTTTGTTTTATATATATACGCACGTCAGTGCCAATTTGGAGTAATCAATTCACCTAACGCGCATGCCTTTGGACTGTGGGAGAAAACCGGAGGAAACCCACGCAAAGGATAAATATCCTGAGATATTTATTGTTCTTGTGCCTTTGCTAAGCTTTGTTTTAATCATTTTGGCCAACTGTAGAATAATGTGTTTTAAATAGTAGCTTACTTATCATTATTAGTTATAGTATCCTTTCCATATCTCTGCTATAATAAAGCAGCTAGAGAACACTCATTAACCTTTGTAAATCAGGAAACACTTATAAAATACAGCTCCATTAATGCTTTTAAATTAAGTCTTCCATCCCTTCACAGACTCTGGCCAATAATTGGTGATATACTTTTATGCTACATTTGACCAGATGCACCTTTTAACAGTATGGCACAATGATTGGAATTATTTTGTCCTGGATACTTAAATTTCAATTTATAAACAACACGGGAAGACACATGTAATGAATCAATGAAATTAAACATTTAACAACCTGGTTGAAAAAAGCAAAATAATTTAGCTCTAGCTCAGACAGCATTGTCCCTTGACTATATATGTTGCCAAAGAGTGTGTCTCTACATAAACATATAGAGGTTGCAATGGATGCTAATTAATTTGGATGATTTTAAACACAACCCACTCTATGCACTTGCATGGTAGTTGTTATTCACACTCGATGTTCTAGTCATTTTTATTTTATTAGCACTGTTGGTGAAACAATCTCTTATTATGTAACTATTTGACAACAAATACAACAAATTAAACAATAGTAAGATTAAGGCTAAGATACTTTGAGTGGAAACAGAAGGAAAAGGAGTGGAAGACAATTAGAGCCACATTAAATAAAGGTGTTAATAAAATAAAAGGGTTACAAGTGGACTGGGCCATAATTCAGTGCTTGACATGTGCCTTTGCTTCAAACACAATGGTCTCATTTTATGCTATCACAGCACAAGTGGTTACAGCACAGTGCCAGGAAGTGTTTTTTCATGCTGGAAAGATTCTAACACTTGTTTTTTTTTTATTCATTTTGTGGCCAAAATAATAATAAGTAATAAGAACGCAATTCATAGTTTGAAGCTTATTTTCAAAAAGCAGTGCGAACTAACAAATTACTGTACTTTAGCAGTTATTTATTTCAACCTTTATGCACTGGGTATTTCAGCTATTCGCAACCCCCCCCAAAAAAAAAATACGAAGTACTCTTAGTGAGCTATAGGTTTGGAGAAATATAATCTAAAGGTAATTATGTAATTCACAGAAATCAGGATATAAACCAGATGGAGTAGACCTCTGTGGCGCAGTCGTAGAGTGGACATCAGAAAAGTCGAGTCGGAAGTTTGTGGTACAGGTGAGACATTTTTCTGTAACCTTCTTCGCATACAGTATCTCACAAAAGTGAGTACATCCCTCACATTTTTGTAACTATTTTATTATATATTTTAATGGGATAACACTGAAGATACTTTAATATAATGTAAAGTAATCAGTCTACAGCTTTTAAAACAGTGTGAATTTGCTGTGCCCTCAAAATAACTCAACAGACAGCCATTAATGTCTAAACCACAGGCGACAAAAGTGAGAACACCCCCAAGTGAAAATGGCCAAATTGTGTCCAATTACCCATTTTTCTCCCCAGCATCACTCATTAGTGTAAGCCATTAGTGTTACAAGGTCTCAGGTGTGAATGGGGAGCAGGTGTGTTAAATTTGGTGTTATCTCTCACGCTCTCTCATGCTGGTCAATGGAAGTTCAACATGGCACCTCAAGGCCAAACTCTTATTTAAGAAATTATTTAAGAAAATAATTGTTTCTCTACATAAAGATAGACTGGGCTATAAGAAAATGTCCAACATTCTGAAAGTGAGCGCCAGCATGGTTTCCAAGACCATACAGCAGTTTAACAGGACAGGCTGCACTCAAAACCAAAGTGGTCAACCAAAGTATTTGAGTGCATATGCTCAGTGTCATATCTAGAGACTGGCTTCTGAAAATAGATGTAGGAGTGCTGTCAGCATGCAGAGGTTAAAGAGGTGGGGGTCAGCCTGTCAGAGCATATACCGCACACTTTCTCTAACTGTGTCTACATGGCTGCCATCCCAGGAGTAAACCTCTTCTAAAGATGATGCACATGAAAGCCCACAGACAAGAGACCAAGATAAAATTATTTGGTTCAGATGTGTCAAGCGTGTGTGACAGCACCCAGGTGAGAAGTACAAAGACATCAAAGTGTGTCTTGTCTACAGTCAAGCATGGTGGTGGGAATGTCATGGTTAGGGTGCTGCCAGTTGTGAGGAGCAACAGTTATTTGAGGGAACCATGAATGCCAACATGTACCTAAGGAAGCAGAGCATGATCCCCTCTTTTCACAGGGCAGTATTCCAACATAATAATTACCAAAGCACACTTCCAAGACAACAACTGCAAAGCAACTAAGGGTAAAGCTAAAGCATGTCTTCAGACCTAAACTCTATTGAGCATCTGTGGGGCATTCTCAAACTGAAGGTGAAGAAGCGTATGGTCTCTAACATCCACCAGCTCTGTGATATCATCATGGAGGAGTGGAAGAGGATTCCAGTGGCAACCTGTGAAGCTCCAGTGAACTCAATGCCCAATAAAGATAAGGCAGTGCTGTAAAATAATGGCAGCCATACAAAATATTGACACTTTGGGCACAATTTGGCCATTTTCACTTAGGGATGTACTTACTTTTGTTGCCAGTGGTTTAGACATTAATGGTTGTGTGTTGAGTTATTTTGAGGACGCGGCAAATTTACACTGTTTTAAAAGCTGTAGACTGATTACTTTACATTATATTAAAGTGTCATATCTTCAGTGTTATCCCATGAAAATATATAATTAAATAGTTACAAAAATGTGAGAGGTGTACTCACTTTTGTGAGATACTGTATTAGCAAAATGGACCTTAAACTGATAAGCAGCAAATGTTTTTCAACGGTGATATCAATGATTTCTAAACAATGGCCATACACATTGTTCATCTGCATTGTTTGCAATAAATGTTTGGTATGCATCTTTAAAGTATTTCTTAAAAAATAGGCTTGATAGGCCACCTAGGTGATGCAGCAGACAAATAAGTTAACCATTTAGTTTGAGTCTCGCCAGTGCCTCCACAGACACAATTGGCAATGTCTGAGGGAGAGAGGGTTGGATAGGGATCATCTCTGTGCTGGAAGAACAGTGGTCCCACTGGCCAAAAAAGGTGCCAGAAAAGATTTGGATGACTATGGCCAAGCGGGTGTGTTTGTTGTGGGAAATGTAGACAAAGGGAATTGGGTACATCCAAAATTAGAGACTTAAAAAAGCTGTACAGAAATATCCATCGAACACAAGGGGATTCAGATAACTCAAATGTCCAGTTATAAATTGTATAACTACAACTGTAACAATGATTAAATAAATAGCTGAATCAATATATGTTTGTTTATATTATGACATAAAAGCGCAATGCCACGAAGATGTCTTTTTGTATTAGCTGTTTATATCTGCCGCAAGTTAAACACTGTTGTTAATAAACTACTGCTGGTGCCTGAAAACACAGCTCCTGAATACCTCTCTAGCTCCCAAGTTTGGTGTTTGCATAGTATAAACTAAAACTGTTGATGTGCTTGACAGCCTAGCCATGTTTGAACCAAATTACACTTCTGTAGGATACATAGCATTAGCACCAGTAGCACAAGGTGTATTCTAGTGCTTTTCTGTTGTAACAGTAACAGAACATGGTCAGAGTTGGCATAGAGAGCATGCATCCATGGACCCAATCTGGCTTGTCAACAGCTCAAGATTGTGGTGGTGTTAGTGGTGTATGTGTGTGTGAATATTTTCTTGGCAAACACTGGCCTATCTAATAACAATCAAAGATGTGCAGACAATTTACCACATTCTAATGGCTACGTGCCACAATGGTGTTTCAAACTAGTTAAACGAATACGATTTCAGTGTACTGTAATGGTCCGCCAGTCACCAGATCTTGAATCCATTAGAAGACCAGAAGACAATGCATAAAAATTTAAGGCACATTTATTACAACGTACTTTATGCCATAGACAATTTAGAGCAATTCGGATCCTACCCAATATTATAATGGTGTTAGTAATAAGTGTCTGGTGACTGTGCATATTTTAGGGTGTCAAATTAACACTGTTGGAGCATTCAAGGATTTGAAGAACAATAACTACTTCAATGACAATTAATGGAAAGCCAAATTCTTATCAATAAGCTAGAGCACTTTACAAACTAAAACCAGTATCAAAGCACCAAATCTCACTACATTTCAATGTCTTATCTCCACCACATGCTTTGCTGTCAAACAGTATTTAACCCAAAAATATTTTTCCCCATGCTAGATTAATAAGGCATTAAAGAGTAAAATTCCAGACTTGTTATACAGACACACGTGTTTGTAATATTATCTTGTAGTTTGACAACACTGTCAATCAATTTAGCTAGGATTAGAAATGAGACTTATTATAACTGGAAATGAGTTTGTTTGTAATATCTAGTAAGCTTAAAAAACAATAAAGATTTACATCAGATTAAGTGCAGTCCTGATAAAAGTTTAAGTACCTTTTTGATCATTTTTATGTCCATAAACTAGTTATATATCCTTTTGTGCTTTATGGTCTGATCAGAAGAGATTTTAAGGATTATGCTGATAGCATTTCTTCCTAAGCCTTAAGTCTAAATATTAGACTTTATGATTCTGGCATTTTTGCAATTTACATATATGAATCCTGAAAATAAAATGTCAGAACCTGTCATAAATTACATTTATGATTTGAACTTGCAGATAAAGATGAGTTTTCTGTAGAAAATGAGGAAATTAAATCTAAAGCAGGGCTTTCAAGTAAGAAATGTGTCCAGCTAGGGATTTTCCCCACAATTGCCTTTATCCATCCAACTCGTAGACACTAAATGGATAAATTCGGGGTCATGGTGCAGTGAACCACATTCAGGTATCATTTTCAAAGTCTAGTCAGGATTAAACCTGTTTTTCCACATGCACATCTGTAACACTAGAACTTATGACAACAGCACAGTTATCTTAAAGGAAACCTTGTACCGCTGAAATAACACACCAGCTGATACCAACGTTAACATCTGTGTTTGCATGGATCATTTGACGTCATTTCAAAATAAAACACATTATTCAGACAATGGAAATACAAAAGTGTTACTTGATTAGACATTGATACAGCAGCCAGAAAGTACAAGTCACATGCATATGAGTTGCTTCTAAATGACTAGGTATACTTAGTTTTACCAAGTAAAAAAGCACACACAGGCAACATATCACTTTACTTGTAGAAACATTTTTTTCAGTAACAGAAATCTAAGACTTATGAACTTCAGTAACAAACTGATGCTGTTTGTCTTCACAGCCTATGTCATGCCAGCGGTCAAATGTCTAAACTGTCAGCTGAAAATGTTGTTGAAAATATAATGTTAACATGGGTTTGAAAAATGAAATACCTTCAAAATAAGGTTCTATGGGAGTGTATATACAATATCTCACAAAAGTGAGTACACCCTTCACATTTTGTAACTATTTTATTACAGTGTGTATAGCTTGTGTACATTTGCTGTGCTCTCAAAATAACTCAACATCCAAAGTGTCAATTTTTTGTGTGGCCACCGTTGTTTTTTCAACTCTTTTGGGCATGGAGTTCACTAGAGCTTCACAGGTTGCCACTAGAATCCTTTTCTACTCCTCCAAATAAGTTTGTTGGTCTCATCAGACCACAGGACATGGTTCCATTAATCCATGGCCTTAATCTGCTTGTCTTCAACAAACTGTTTGCAGACTTTATTGAGATCATGTTTAGAAGAGGTTTCCTTCTGGGACGACAGACCAATTTGATACAATGTGTGGTATATGATTTGAGCACTGACAGGCTGACTCCCCACCTCTTTAAACTATGAAGCAATGCTGTCAGCACTCCAAAAGCCATCCTCTGGACATAATGCTGAGTACATGCACTCAACTTTTTTGGTCGACCATGGTGAGGCCTTTTATGTTAGTTAGTTGATCCTGTTCTGTTAAACCACTGTTTGGTCTTGACTGCCGTACTGCAGCTCACTTTAAGGGTGTTTGCAATCTTTTTATAGCCTATATATTTATGTTTTATGTATTAGACATTAATTTAATAATTAACATGATACTAAATCATTCTCTTTTCCACTAGACAGTACAGTGTGACATGCCACATGTGCTATTCCAAATGCACCCCTGGGCACTTATTATACACTGTTTGGCCACTTTATTAGATACACCTGTTTAAGGACCCATTCAACTGCTTGTTAATGCAAATATCTAATCAGTTAATCACATGGCAGTGACTTAATGCATGTACAGTGCATCTGGAAAGTATTCACAGCGCTTCACTTTTTCCACATTTTGTTATGTTACAGCCTTATTCCAATTTGTATTAAATTAATATCTTTCCTCAAAATTCTACACAAAATACCCCATTATGAACATGTGAAAAATGTTTTCCTAAGAGTTTTGAAAATTTATTAAAATTAAAAAACAAAGAAATCATATTTACATAAGTATTCACAGCCTTTGCTTAATAC